>RAOM01000025.1:0-206590 GCA_009805225.1 Neurospora sp. LNF1-1 | reverse complement strand
CCCCCCCCCCCCCCCCCCCCCCCCCCCCCCCCTCTCTAACGGCTCCAAGAGCCCCAAGAGTACAGAAATACAAAACCTTCGCTGATCCTCCTCTTGGAAACCATTCCCTCATTCTGATATTCCCAATCCAGTCAACCGACTTACAACAGCCATCCCCTTCAGGCTTCCCCCGTCAACCAACCCCTGGTATTTCAGACTATACCAGTTCAGGTTCAGACATCAACACAACAATGACGGACTCAAAGGCACAAACACCACGGGATTCCGACACCTTCGACAAGGAGAAGCCGCTCGACTTTGATGTGGAAAAGGGTCAACAATCAGATCTCGATGGCGCAACGATCCAAGCACATTCGGAACGGGGTGTATCAGCCGGCAGCGATGGAGTCACCGGAGATAAGGAGACGGAGCAGGATCCTAACATTGTCGACTGGGACGGACCCGATGATCAGGAGAACCCCATGAACTGGCCCGACAAGAAAAAGTGGCTCAACGTTGGCGTCCTTTCCGTCCTTACCATCCTTACACGTGAGTCCCTTTTTTCTCTTCCCTTTCTAACCTTACCCAGTCACCCCACAGCCCAGAACTAACATGCACCCCCCCTTATTCAGCCTTGGGCTCATCGATGTTTGCCCCTGGTATTCCCAAAATCTTGAACGAATTCCATGAGACATCTTCCATCACGGCCACCTTCCTGGTATCCATCTACATCCTCGGCTTCGCCTTCGGTCCCCTCCTAGTCGCCCCGCTCAGTGAGATGTACGGCCGTAGGCCCCTGTACAACTTCGGCAACATCCTCTTCACCATCTTCACCGTCGGCACCGCCCTCAGCAAGAACACGGGCATGCTCCTCGCCTTCCGTTTCCTCATGGGTCTCGCCGGTTCCGTGCCCATCACCATCGGCTCCGGCTCCATAGCAGACGTCATGACGCTCGAGAACCGCGGCAAGGCCATGTCGCTCTGGGCCCTCGGCCCCATGCTCGGCCCCTGCATCGGTCCCATCGCCGGTGGCTACCTCGAACGCGCGGCCGGCTGGCGCTGGGTCTTCTGGCTGATCACCATCATCGGCGGCTGCCTGATCCCTTTCTCCTTCTTCTGCCTGCGCGAGACCTACGCGCCCGTCCTGCTCGAGCGCAAGGCCGCCCGCCTCCGCAAGGAGACCGGCAACCCCAACCTGCGCTCCAAGCTGGCCAGCAAGGTGTCGGCGGCCGAGACCTTCAAGACCGCCATCGCCCGCCCCATGAAGCTGCTCATCTTCGAGCCCATCATCACCCTCATGTCTCTGTACGTGGCGATCGTATATGGTGTTCTGTACATGATGTTCACCACATTCACCTTTGTGTACTCTGAGCACTACGGCTTCGACGAGGGCACCATCGGCCTGGCCTACTTGCCCACTGGTTTGGGGATGTTTATCGGTGTCAGCACTTTCGGCTACCTCTCCGACAAGATCGTCAGGGACCGCCAGACCAAGGGCCTCGTGCACCGCCCCGAGGTCCGCCTGATCCCCTGGTTCACTATTCCTTGCGGCTTGCTCCTTTGCACCGGATTATTCATCTACGGCTGGACCGTCCAGGAGCACGTCCACTGGATCGTGCCCATGCTCGGTGTCCTCATCTTCTGCGGCTCGCTCATGGGCATCATGATGTCCGTCCAGTCGTACCTGCTCGAGGCTTTCCTGACGCAGGCCGCCAGCGTCACCGCTGCGCTTGCCGTCCTCCGTTCGCTCTTGGGCGCCCTCCTCCCGCTTGGTGCCCTCGATCTGTACCAGAGTAAGCTCGGGTTCGGCTGGGGTAACTCGCTTTTGGGCTTCATTGCCTTGGTGTTGGTGCCTATTCCCTTCGTTTTCTACATTTATGGCGAGAAGTTGAGGAAGAGGAGCCGCTTCAACAAGGCCAACTAGATACCATTTGGAAAGCAAAGAGTTGGATTAAGAGTTGGAGAAGAAGGAAGAAAAAAGACCAAAAAGGGAGGAGAGCGTTGCATTTTGTTGTTGGAGTTTTGGGCTTTGAAATTTCGCATGATACCGATACTATAGAGCGATCACTGATAGAGGTCGCATACCATTGCATGGCGTTTTGGATAGTATCTGCATTTACAAGATAGTTAGAAGCAGCAACCGTCGGTTGCGAGCTCTGAGTTATGTTTTGATGGGAAGATTTGTATGAGATAGGAAGATGTTAAGAGATGTGGTGGATGATGCGAATGCAAATTATCTCAACTCACCTATGCCGTCTTTGATAGTCATGGTGATAAAAGTGTGATCTCTACATCCGTTAGTTCTGTTCAGTGGTGAGAGCCTGGAAGTAGTGGTCCATCAGTAGTAACGTAATTACTATAAGAACCGTCAGGGAAGGTGATGTTTACCATAATTTTACAAACATGTGCCGAAAACCAAGCCTAGATATGTATTGTAGAGGTAAATTTCCGCTCTTGTTCCTACACCCTTGTTTGATGACTGTAGACGACTCGGATAATTAAAAATCGAAAGTCTTTCTCGAAACCGTCATGATCGAGGCCGCCTTGCTTGTGCTATTCAATGTGAGCAAGCGCTTCAAACCTTGCTCGGGTTAGATGGAGGCCCTATGTGACAGCTGCCCCTTTTTGTGAGTGGATGGCTCTAGTCCGGTGTTATTAGATTTCACGCCGTGATACTTGCTGGAATCTGCTCAATTGACGAAGGTTGTAAAGAACAAACCTGTAGACATGCGTCATACGTCATCGCGGCATAGGGGCAGCATGTGACATGAATCCATTCATCGACGAATCGTACCTGCGCATGCAACGTGATAGGAACTTTGTGTTTGGACGTCTGTTGACGAATTGGAGCAAAAAAGGGGTCCAGAAGAACTTGGCGCTTCCAGAACTTGTAGACAAGCGGGATCAACGAAGCGTGTCTGTCGGTTGTTTCTATCCAAGGGAAAAGAGACACATAACAGCGATGCGTCTAAGTCATCCATGTAAGGTCTCCCCTGCTGCTGGGAGCGGATACCGTTTGTTCCAGGCACCGGGGAGAAGCTGTTCACCATTGGAAGCATGGTTGACATGGCAAACGAGTCAAGTGTCGGTTGGTCGTTGACAGACGAAGTAGAGCATGAGGTGTTGGGGAGGTAAGCGATGCTTTGTTAAAAGGAGATTATTGATAGCAGCAGTGATAATATTCCAGCTTGTTAATGTGGTTGCGCGTAGGGCTGAGAACCAGGATAATATAAAGGAAGCGCGGGGTTCCATATGAACGGAATGACATGATCCAGAGCCGGGGTTTGACTGGGGGAGCCGAGCGTTCCATTCTACCGGCACCGCAGCAGAGTGTGGTGAGAGTGGACTTAGAGTGGAAGCTAATGGAATGTCTGCGAATGTCTGGAAGCAATCAGGATCTTGGCGACTGGTTGCTCCACTTTGGGATCATTGAACGACTGGAAGCTTGAATATCTTTTTTTCAGAAAAGACGGGAAGCCATGGCATTTGCATGGAGGGGCAATGACACATGCAATTGTTGCAACGGTTCAGAGATGGTGTCTTTGTTTGACAGGGAGATGGACAGGCACAATTGTCTAAAGTGCACGGACCATTTGATCCCCACGCCGAGAACTGCCCCACCGCGATCCTAGCTTTAACCAATCCGAGAAGCGGACTAATTTTTTCCTGGCGGGGAGGGAGTCAAAAATTTGGCATCATCACTTTTCGAATTCGAGGTGCTCGGGCTTGCACTTGCTGCTGTTGTTCTGCCTGCCCCGGCCGCAGCTCTTTTTGCACTCTTGCCGGTACCGAACCTGGAACCGTACCTACCCTGACGCACTTCTGCCAGTGGCGTCAAACCTGAACCCTCTTCCATCGACACGACTCGGATCCGAGGCCATCTCGAACTCGCTTACCTTCCTTCCCTGAGCTCTTGACAGGTCGAACTCAGCTTCCGCTCAGGTCCAGTGTCACTTATACACTAGGTTCGTCCGCCATCGTTGCCTTGTATCTTTCCTCACCCAAACCAATGGCAACCTAGAAGGGTTCGCGTTGCTGCCCCCCTTCCTTCAAACACCCCGCGCAGCTCCGTATGCCACCTCTACACGTTTGCCTCGTCCGCCTTTCACCAATAATTAAACCTCTTTCTTGTGACCATTCTAACTCAACACTGATACAAACAGAAGAGAACAGCAAAACGGCGTCTCGCATTATACCCACCTAGCTTGGCTGCTTCCATCCATCTTACGATTCGAAAATTGAAAAGGGACCCACGTCGAAATTCTTTGCTAGAACCCATCGGAACTTCAAACATAACCCGGGCACCGTCTTTCATTCACAACTGCTCGGCGTTTGGAAATTGGAGCTTTGCGATATCCCAGCTCTCGGTCAGCTTCTCGTCACTTCAACCTTGCTGTCCTCTGCTGCCTCTTCCCGGACCTGCCACTCGACCACCCGCATCCCCGACCTACGCTTCCGGTCTGCTTTTCCACCTGGCTTCGCCTTGTTTGTCGGCCCCGTTCGTCAGCTCTACCGCCTGTCACAACAAGTGAAGCAGATAATTCCCACGTTCCGCAGTCATGGCGCCTCCTAACGAGGCGGGCACACCCGCGAACCCCGGCGGCACCAGGCGAGCACCCTACAACGTCATTAAGCCCGTTGTCCCTGCTCTGCCGCTCGGCTTCCCCCGGCGTCCGGTCTCTACCACCAAACAGGCCAATCCTTTGGCTCCTGCAGTCGTAGCTCGGAGCCAGCCTGTTGCTTCCGCCGCCGAAGGAGCAGTCAGTTCGGACCTTCGCGATCGACAGCGAGGGCAGCGGCCCGCCGAATCGGCAAAGAATGAGGAGAAATACAATGGTACATCCTTTCGTGGACCACAGCCCGTTCAGCATAATGGTGCCAACGTCAGTGCTCCGCCAACTGAGCCTATGCATCAACAAGGAACAGGTATGTAAGCTCTTTTATGCGTGCTGCATGTAGCTCACTTGACTACTTGCTGTCAGCTTGGCAACATATCTATCATGTAATAGCCTGTACTGACATCCATCTATAGACGTGCCAACTGGTCGCCCCATCTTTGACCCTGCGCCCCCGTCCGGCAACACTTTCCTACCTCGCTCCTCTCATCACGCACCCTCTCAAAGTACGGGTTCCTCTTCAACTTACTTTCACGAAGTCCCAACAGCCATGCCTCAGCCGACCATCATCTACCGGCCCCAGGCTGCCTTTCATCAAGGCCACCCTAGCAACGCCGGTCTGTTTTTTGGAGGACTGAACGACTCTGGGGCTTCATCGCCCGCGCCCCACCCAATGGCCCCCTTTCCTCCTCCTGGGATGATGCCTCCCCTCGATGGCTACGGGCGGCCGTTGCTAGTTTCCCCCACCGTTGATGGCTATCCCGCGGCTCTCAACCATCATGGCCCCCCCACGCCCCACAGTGTCCACGGCTCGCAGTCACCTGTTCATCCTGGAGATCACAGCTTTGGCCAGCTCGGGTCTGCCAACGGTCAGAGTGTCAATGGCCAGAACGGGCACTCCGCTAACTGGGTTAACCAAGGTGCGTTGCCCCCGCAGGAGCTGAATCCACCTGTCAACAGTTTGCCCCAACCCAATACCTCCGTTATGGCCTTCCAGCGAGAGCAGGACGCAATCTTGGACTTCTTGCGTAACGCAGCAAACAACAACCTCTTCAACGACTGCACGCTTCAAGTCCAATTCAAGCCTAGCCAAATATTTCGGGAAATTCCTGGATACGAGAGGTTGTACGAGCCTTTGGCAATCCCGGCGCATCGTTTGGTTCTGGCTCGCAGCCCGACACTGGCCAGGATCATGGAGTTACAGGGTACCGGCCCAGGAGGAGTGGTTTCATTGGAGCTCGACAACGAATGTGTGCGGTCTGACACCCTCATGTTCGCCATCCGTTCCCTGTATGGTTGGACCCTTCGAGGCTTCCTTCCTTCGCACTTTCCTCCACGCGCCGTCATCGAAGAGTTCAAGCTCGCTCTCAGTTATATCACGACCGGCCGCTACCTCCAGCTACCGCACGTGTTCTCGTTCGCTGTTCACCGTGGTGCAGAGTTAGTTTGCTGGCCCACGATTGAACTTGCTACCGAGTTTGTTCTGAAATCCGTCGTCTTTTCTTCCCAGCAGGAGGGAGCCCCGGTTATGACCGAGCTCATCGACAGCGTTCTTCACTTCCTTGCGCACAACATCCCGCAAGACTTCGTCCTTGACACAAGCGTGGGTGACTTCGGTTTCCCCAGACTACCGGCCGAGACACGTCAGGCTTCCGCTCCGCCTTCTGTCGCCCCATGCGACCCTCAGTCCTCGCCCAACGAACCTGCGCCGGCTACCCAAGCACCATCACGACTCTCAAAGGGGTGTATCAACCCCAGGCTGTTGCAAATTCGGTTCGGAGACCTCTCCCTCGGGGCGGAGAATGGCCAAGGATCGCCCAAGCAGGCCGAGAGCCCACGTAGCAATCGTGCGCCGGCGCTTAACGACACCGTCCTTTCACGCATCCTTCTAAATCTGCCGTTCGACATGCTCAAGATCGTCATGGAGAATAGCCCCAATATGCGTCAGAACATCGTCAACGAAGTTGTCCAAGAACGCGAAGTCAGGCGAATGCGTGCATTGGCAAAGCATACTGATGTTCTTGGTACTTTTGCGAGGCCCGCACTGGTCAATGATATGCGGGACTATTGGTATAACAACATGGGATTCAAGGAGGAAGTGTTCTCGGGAGACGGCGCTTACCTTGTCCATACGTGGATCCACGGCGAGGAAGCAAGCCCTTGAGATGAATGAAGACGACCGTGGGCGTCAATCAGTAGCGGGTGGTGAGCTCTCGACATTTACGACTTGATGAACCTCGCGAATCGGGTTTGACGTGGGAGCTCGTTTTGCTATATCGCCTTTTCCCTGGGTTGCGCAAAAGGCTTCTTTTTAATCCTGTTTGTTTCATGTTACTCCATTATCTGTTTGCATTGCGACCGGAGCAGAGATATGAGGTCTCGGTCTTTTTTTTCCCTTTTCTATTCTTTCTTGCATTCATATGCCGAGGAAGCAGGCGATGGTGGCGTTTGGGCGCAATGGATGCAAGCCCTGGATCTTTTATCTTCCTATTCAGGTCGTCTTGGTCATGAAACGGGGGCAGCGGAGCTTGCCCAACGGTATCCAGCATGGTTGGAAGGATGTCATTGCTTTGGCGGGAAGCGAAGCTTATCCAGAATATTTCTTCTGGCGGAGCGAGGATGGTTTGGATTGGGATCCGACTCGGGCTATGCGGCGTTGCTTACTTTTTTATTGTTGTTTTGCAAGGAGCGGTTAGCGAGTGGTTGTTTCCGCCATACAATGGATTGAGAACGAGCGGATTCAGCCGTTATGGTCTAAAGAGACGATGCAGGAAGGAAAACATACTAAAATACCCATGGACGTTGCGGTTTCACCGGAGGAGATAGATGGTGGACATGAATGAGCTTATGAGCTTTGAGCAGGGTTACATGGTAGTAGGTAATTCTTGCTATGGCTTCCAAAATATTTTAGGTAGTCGGTTGTAAAACAAAATTGTACAGCATTACTTTTATCATCCCGTTCATCTCAGTGTTTGTGTTGTGTCTGTTGACTTGGGTTTGATGTTTTGGAACACAAAAAGAGATGCCCTGCATGGAGAATGACGGCATCGTGGAGGATAGCTGCGCAGGTACCTAGCATCAAGACCCCTTGTGAGTGTGGGGAGAAGTGCGCTAACCTGATTGGGAGCTGCCTACATGAGTTCCCTAGCTTTGTAAGGGGTTCCCTTGCTAAACAGCCAGTGTGACATTCAGTGAAGTAGGAAATACCGAGGCTGGCTCGCTTGGGACAGCACGTGGAACTGTGGAAGCGTCAGTCCGCTGGGCTGCACTGTTGACTGTAGTCGAAGTCTCACTTGCCGACCGGATGCCCAATTGAAACTGAGAACTGCCCAGGCCCCATTTCCATCTCCCCTCACCGAATCCATCTCCACAATAAACGGGCGGCGTCAGGACGCAGACGACAGACGGCCCTATCTTTCGACCTTTCGACTGTTTATGACGACATCACGCGACGAATCGCGCCGACATAGGGCCTCCAACGATCAAGGGTAACACAGAAGCAGGTGGTTAGACAGCGGACGGAAAGGGAGGAGAAATCCGAGACGCAATTCAGGGAGTCGAGTCGATTGGGAATTGCCTCGACGGCCGGCATCAATCACAACAACAGACGAGCTGTTCCGACAGCAGAACAACAGACCGAACCATCCAACCATACCCAGGAGTCAACTAGACTTTGTCCGAACTCAGCGGCGCGTTCTAAGATGGCCTCAAGAGCCTCCGCCGGCGCAGCCGCAGCAGGCCCTCGAGCCAGCCCCGGCCCAGGAGGCCCGGGAGTCACGGCCAAGTCCACCTCGGATCCCATTCTTCGCAATGCTCTGCGATACACCATCTCGGCTCGCGAATACGCCGTGCTGCACAAACATGTCATCTCCAAGTCCAAAACCCTGAAGAAACGGGCACCGACAGTCGATACCGTGCAGAGAATCATGGACGGTGAACTCCAGAATAGGGGTCGCGGTGGTGGTGGTCAGGCATTGACCAAGGGCTATGGCGCCGGTGGTAACGCTTCTTCCGGCGATAAGGGAGCGAAGGCGAAGGCTAAAGAGGAGGTATTGGCCAGGATTGCTGGCAAGGGAGTGGGTGCCGACGATTACAATGCGAGGGCGATTAGACACTCGCTGCGCGTGTTCATTGCGACAGGCGCGTTGATGAAGCTGTGGGGGATCGTGTCGGCGAGGGTTCTAGGGAAGAAGCAAGGGTACGTTAACCGTTCTCTGTACACCGTCGCATTCCCTAGGGCGGGAATTGCATCATATCGGGAAGCTAACATGGGAGCAGTGGTGCTGCCAGCGGTCAGAAGCAGCCGCTTCACAAGTCGCCCACCCTCCGGCTATCCGTATCACTCAGCACCATCTTGCTAATGTACCGACTTCTTTTCCGCTTCTTCACGCGCCTACGTGCTCACTTGCTGGATCCTACGGCGGCTCCCTTCCGGATTCGCAACCCCAAGACTACGCTCACACTCACGTCGCCGTACGCCCCTGCCGTCGGCGCCTCTCTGGCTGGTCTCGCGCTGGGTGTCTATCCGAGCCAGCAGCTACGTGTTTCCATTGCCGTGTATGCGCTCTTCAGAGCAGTCGAGCTCGGATGGAATTGTGCCGAGGATAATGGCATGGTATGGGGTTGGGATAAGGGCACCAGCGGCAGACCGGATAAGAAGCGGGTGAGGCCGTGGTGGTGGGGAAGCTGGATGTTGCAGCCGTTCGCGTTTGGTCAACTGTTGCATGCTGCCGTCTTCGATCGAGACTGTTTCCCTACGGTAAGTTCACTATCCAGCTGGATCGAGAGAAGTGATGAGCTAACGTGAGGTCATGTAGGCATATGGCGACTTCATCTTCAAGCACTCGACGGCCTATCTCCATGCCAGACCCGAGGATTTCCCTCTCAGCCTGAAGTGGCCCAAGGTTTACGAAATCATCGACAGCCTCGCCACAATGGCTAAGCTGAATTGGCCGTACGTTTTTACCCCCTTCTCTTGCTCCTCCTTGGCCCTGACTAACATCCCCCAACAGAGCATTCATCTCCCCCGTCCTCTTCCCAGGCAAAGAAGACTCCCTCCCAGCCTCCCTCTCCGCCATCGCCCCCCTCACCTCCGGCGCCCACCCACTCATCACATCCCTCTCCTGCGCCACCCTCCACCCTTCCGACCCGTCCTGCACGCGCACCTTCCTTACCTTCTGGCTGCGCTCCTTCCCCCCGCTAACCAAGATCCTCCTCCTCGTCTACTCGGCCATGGTCCTGCCCCGCTTCAGTTCGCTCTACCACTACCCGCTCTCCACCATCCAGGGCATCATATCCAACGCGCTGCGCATGTCGACCTTCCTCACGGGCGCCCTGGGCACCTGGTGGAGCAGCATCTGTTTCTTCCAGACGTGGCTCCCGCGCACGTTCATGCCTACGCAACGCTTTTTCTTGGGAGGCTTCCTGGCCGGCTTCTGGGCGTATCTGGAGAAGAAGAAGGGCAGGCCAATCTTCTTGCACACGGCCAAGGCGAGCTTGAACAGCTTGTGGAAGGTTGGCGTTAAGAGGAGGTGGTGGCGGGCCATGAAGGGCGGCGATGTTTGGGTCTTTGTGGCAGCGTTGGCGCTTACGGGTGTGGTGTATGAACGGGATAAAAAGGCTTTGAGGGAGGGTAATTGGCGGAAGGGTGTTTCTTGGGTAAGGGGTGAGGGCTGGAGGGATTGGGTGGAGACGTTGGAGATTGAGGGCGATGAGGCGGATGAGAAGGAGGACCTGAAGCTTTATGAGCGGGAGATTGAAGAGGATGAGTCGGAGGAGGAGGGTTTGAGGTACTGAACTGGGAGGTCCCTGATTTTACTGAGAAGAGGGAAAATGGGGATTTGGTATAGTGGTAGAAAAGGGGGATGGGGGTTCTTGCTGTGCGAGCAGCCCTCGATGGATTGGCTGGCTGGCTGGCTGCCTTTTTGAAGAACAGACATTGAAGACGTGACGGAGTGATGGTTGCTTAATGGCCTTGCCAACGATTGATTGGGTGTACGTAGGTAGTCTTGCGAACTTGTTTGATGTATATACCCTTCTTTAGATGATTCTTGTTACATACCTATACATGTCGCTCATTGAACGTCGCACATCTGCCCAAAGAAGATTCCTTGCGAGACCAGCCCATCATAAAACGCCAATTCAAACTTTTCCAGCTTTATCCAAAAGTCATCAACCCAGCCATGTACATCACATCCCATCACATCATCATTAGATCTCAAACGTCCCACTCAACCTCAAATCCCTACTACTAGCCCCAACCCACACCTTATACTCCCCCCTCCTCAACCGCCACTGCTGCACCTCCACATCCCAAACGCTCAAATCCCTCCTCGTCAACGCAAACTCGGCCCCCGCTTCCTCACCCGGCGCCAAAGGTCCCACGCGCTTGAACCCGCGCAACTGCCGAACCGGCGTCTCCGTTTCATCCTCCTCCTCTTCGTCGGAAGGGATACCAACATACAATTGCGCAACCTCACTTCCCTCATACTTCTCCCCGGTATTTTCAACGCTACACCTCACCACGAACAACGTCTCCCACAAGTCCGGATGTCCGCCCTGTTTGATGGGGGTGTCAGGGTCAGGGAGTTCGGGGAATCGGAATCGGGTAGTAGCGGCGAAGGATGAAGAGGGCAGCATAATCTTCTCTTTCACGCCGCCGCCGGGGGCGATAGTAGAGACGACGTAGATTTCTAGGTCTGAATAAGAGAAGGTGGTGTAAGAGAGTCCGAAGCCGAATTCGAATCTGGGAGTGATGCGGTGCCGGTCGAAATAGCGGTAGTCAATGTGGAGGCCTTCGGAGAAGTTATCTTCTGGGAAGAACGGGTCGCCATTAGGTTGACCGGTGGAAGGATTGAGTAAATCCCCGTAATCGGATTCCCGCTTGGCGATGGTGTAAGGAAGACGGCCGGACGGGTTGACGTCGCCGTATAAGATGTCTACCAAGCTGTTGCCGGATTCTTGACCCGGTAAACCGGCCATTAACACGGCGGTGACGTTGGGATGGGAGATCCATGGGTCGACGAGCCGGATGCCGGCGGAGTGGACGACGACGATGGTTTGGGAGCACCAGGAGGCGATGTTGGCGACGAGGTCGTCGCTGAAGGCGTCGGAGAGGGCAGGACGGTCGGACATTTCCGAGGCGTAGGCGTTGATGAAGACGAGGCAGGCGTCGGCGTTGAGGTATTGTTGGGAAGGGTTGGCGGAGTGGAAGTCCCAGCGGAGCATACCGCGGTCTTTGCGGACGCGGGAGGAAAGAGCTTCGAAGGGGGAGACGACGTAGGGAGGCGTGGAACTGCCGGAGCCGCCGCCGGTGATCAAGGTGCCGTTGAAGGTGGTCCAGCCGCGGTTGACGTCGTAGCCGCCGCCGTAGCGGTCGGGGTTCTCCCAGGGCGTGGACTTGACGATGGCGTCGTAGCCGTAGACGGCAAGGAACTTGGGTTTAGTGAGGGGAAGGGTGCCGTTGAAGTTCTTCACCAGAACTGTGCCCGCCGCGCCGATTTCGCGGATAAGATCCGCGTGGTCCTCCTGTACGTCAACCGGGTCGGGTAGCTGACCGCCTGGAGCGACACCAACGGGTGGGTAGGTGCCGTCGTCCTGGCCTGCGTATAGCCAGGCCGCCAGCACGCGGGTCGCCATGTCGTTCAACCGCTCCTCGGCCACCGATCCGTTCTTTACGGCTTCCATCAGCTTCTCGCCCCAGAACCCGTCCCGCGGCATCACCACGTCCAAGCCAGCATTCGCCGACGAAACCCCGGACATTTGCCCGTCCCAATCGCTCACGACAAACCCTTCGAACCCCAACTCCGTCTTGAGCACTCCATTCAGCAACTTGGAATTCTGGCACGCATAGCTGTGATTCGCCCGATTATAACCACACATGACTGCTCCGGCCCCCGACCTCAGCGCGTCCATAAACGGCCAGACATACGCCTCCCTCAGCGCCCTATCCCCAACATTCGCACTAATCGCATGCCCCTCTCCCCCAGGTGCATCCTGTCCCCATCTTCTCCTATACTCCTGCTCATTCAGCAGGAAATGCTTCGCGGTAGCAATCACCCCCTCTCCTTGCACACCCTCCACAATCTTGCCCATCCCGACGCCAGCCAGGTACGGATCACTCCCCAACCCTTCCCAATTCCTTCCTCCCTCTGCCACCCGTCCCAACGGCCCCGCCAGCGGTCCCAGGGCGATGTTCACACCCTTTCCGCGGTACTCAGCCCCCACGGCCCGGCCGTAGCGGTACATGAGGTCGGAATCCCATGTCGCGGCGAGGTGGATGCCCGCGGGAAAAGCGGAGGCGAGTCCCTGGCCGCGGACGCCGGTGGGGCCGTCGTAGAAGCAGAGTGGTGGGATGGAGAGGCGGGGGATGGCGCCGGTGTTGCCTACGCATGGACCCGGGTAGCCGCGGGTGAGATTTTGCAGTTCGAAGGGCGTCATTTGCGAGGTGAGTGCGAGGGCGTGCTGGTAGGCGGCGGACCAGCGGGAGGAGGAGGTGCCGTTGGCGAGCGGGGTGGGGTAGATGGGTGGGCTGAGGCCGTAGTAGGGGAGTTCGGAGGGGTGTTGTCGGTTGGACTCATGGTGTTGTGTTGTTGATGGGAGACTGCATAATGGCAGAGAGGCGGCGGCGCAGAGGAGGGAGACGGCGCCCTTCATGGAGAAGACGACTTGTTTTGCTTGGTCGGCGAAGAAGCCTGGGCCTGGGAGGCACGTTGGCGGCCGGAGCTGCTCGTAGAGACTGCTGAGATGGTTCATGATTATGGTTGTGAGTTGGATGATTGCATTTCTCAGAGTTCTCGGGTGTCGCTTTGGTTAGGTAGTCAACCGGATATCGCGCCAAGTTCTAGTTCTATGTATGACCCCTTTGATGATCGGAAGACATCAAGGACAGCCACGAGGAGAAGGACGATATTTGGCGATCGGATTCTGTCGCTAGGAGGTGGGTGATGGGGCGCGTGGTTAATATCGGATCGAGCTTCGGTCCTTGAAGACGGCAGACTGGGCAAACCCCGTCCCCAGATGGAATCTCGTGTTGAAGTCTTCTTACCGCCAGTTAGTGGACCCCGGGATGGGTGTGGCCGCCATGCAGTGACGGACGGGAGACTTAGTGTGTTGCATGTTGAAGATGGTGGACATGCATGGTGGTTGGCGCTGGATGCCGTGAGGGGAGAATAGCGGTAAGGGCACTATCTGTTATATATGGATGATGAAGCCTGTAAGTGTTAGTGCACGTAACCGCCTGAGACGGCCTAGCACTGTAGAATGTGCGGGCGTTGCGGCAAGCAGATGGAGAGATGCTGATGTCAGGTAGGATTTATTCTCTTAGACTGCATAACAAGCTGTTCTAGACTTTCATGGCGATGAGGGTATCCACTGATTATTCAGTGTTATTTGCGGGGGAATCATGAACTTGTATCCATTCGGGTGTCTTTTAGCGGATGACGCGGCCGCCAGCTTTCATCGCCAAGCAAAGTTGATGATAGCTGACAGACTGATGAACTGGTTAGAAGCAGTTGTGTCTCACTTAAAGAGGAGCTTTTCGCTGACCATTCTCATCATCTCTCCGTCCCCTTTCCTATCATTAGAGGTACAAACGGAAGTTGTTCGGATTTTTGTAAGGAGGACCCACTCCGATCACGGCACTAACAGCATGGGCGCTTTCTGTCTTCTCCCCTTCCTTATTCGTCTGTTTTCCTCAGTACGGAAATTTTTTATCTGAAGGACTTCGAGACCCTATGAAAGAGTTTTTCTCAAATGGTTTTGTTAACGACACAAAAGAACCGTAATTTCGTTACTCGCTTTCTAAGCGCTCAGAGCACCTTCTCTCCCAAGAAATACCACCCTCGCAACGCTGTTCACAAGCGAATGCAACAGACGCTTCCTCAAGGTATGTATTATAGAGTTGCGTCCGGCGGTCTTGCTCGTTAACGGTCTGGGCTACCATTCGGAACCATTCTCGGCTACGTCGGGCCTTTCACGATCTTTCACCCACGTGCTCCACAACGATCGCGCATCGGATGGAAACACACGAGGACGACGGGAACATGCGACGAACAGCGGGAGAAGACTTTTTTTCCCCCCGAAAAGAGCTTGTTTACGGTAGACTCTGATTGATCTCGATTCGTGGAGACGTACTATTTGAATCTTTTTACATACTTAATGCACCTCGGAGAATACGAAGGGGGAACCATGTGGAGATATTAGAATGCTGCCCCCCCCCCCCCCCAAAAACTCCCAAAAACTATATTTTCCCATGTGAAAACCTCGCTTGGAGTTCTCGGGAGAGCGCGGACTAGCGGACAGGGACGGCACGAGGCACGAGGCAAACAAGACTTCTTCTGGAACGGGATACCACCCAACGCGGAAATATTTTCTCTGGTGCCTTGCATACTAACCGCATCTATAACCTATTCCCGACCCGCAGTTCCAGTCGGTGGGATAACCCATGGAGGAGGTGCTACATATAATATCCCAGAGGCATAATACCAAACGAGCCGGCGCCTCCTGGGTGTGTGTTCAATATAATCCTACGTGGGGTATGAAATCTCGCGTTTGGGTAGAATCAACAATAACAATGAGGAAACGAGACTCACCGAGACCGCGCCCGTCACACCGTGCTACCACCTCACTCTCAAGGCCGCCTTGACATTATTGGCCTTGCCGCGCGTCACATAGAAGAATAATGAGAGGACTCGGATGAACGACTTAGCCGTGCTCGCGGCGACACGTGATGGGCAAGCGGAGATTTGGTGTCACATTGGGTGTCTTGATACGATGTAGGGCGGACTGGCAAGGTCTGACGAGGAAGGAGGTCCCGGGTTTACTTTGTGTGACCTTTGAGACTTGAGCTCATGTGTTGGAGAAAGTAAAGAAGAAAAGATGGAGAGAGAGCAAAGGGGGTATGTATGTTAGAAATGCAAGGCGAAATTGCAGGATCTGATAAGTTTGAGATGGAAGGGTTGTTGTTGTGGGGGAGAACCGTCTGCTGTGAGTATGAAAGTGCGATGCCTGGTCGAGATCCCCTTCTCGACATGGACTCTCCAGAATCCGATACCATGAAATTGTTTTCGTTCTAGGCCGATTGATCAACGCTAAAGTCCCATGCGGGCCCGGTAGAAGAAAATGAAATGCTTCTTTGTCATCGCCAATCCGACCCAAGATTCCAAGATTGACCCAAGGCAGAAGGATTTCCCACCCAGATTTTTGGTGGTGTCGATCATGCAGTGCTCGGGGCATAGTGTTGTGGGGTGCGTGAAATGAAGGCCGCCGTCTTATTACCAACGTCAGAAAGAAATTGCCTGGAAAGTGAGAGGTGGAAAAGACACAGAAGTCGGACTCTCTCAAAGTAAATTCGACTTGAAGTTGTCCAAGATGGTTTTGGGAATCATGGTGATACAAAGGGTCTGAAGTGTTGGCGACCGCCACGCATGTCTGAGACGTAAAAGTTGCCTTGTATGCCCTTCTCCGCGCTGTTGACTCTCGCGCACCAGACCTTCTAGGCCTCACTCGACGCTCCTATCTCAGAATCATTTCCACGTTTCTTCTGTTCTATGCGACTGATAATATTGCGAGTTCTCGTCAGGGGGGTCTTCTTCTCTTTTTGTCTGTGCAATGCGGGGTTGACCTGTTCAGGCCGTACACTCATCTGAGCAGCACCCCTCAAGTCCCAACTGCCGACCCCTCGTCCTCTTTTCTTTGTCAGTCTTGATGCTGTCTTGGACTGAAACCTCGAGACCGCGATGCAGTTTGGTGGGACTCTTTGTTTCCCTGTTTCACGATATTCTCTGTTCCGTCATTAGTTCCGAAGAAATGGCATCAGATGGTGGGGGACGCTCACCTTGGAAATGGACCAAGGCCCAAGCCAGCCAGCCAGCCCAGCATTCGCAAGGCGCGCCAAAAACGGCCACCTCCACTGCTCCACAAGATTACCAGAGTCCCATTCATTTCTCGTGGTTGTGGAGTGCCCATTAAGACTGGTTAGGTTTAGCGTCAGGTACAGCCGTCAAGTGCTCCTCCTAATTGGATCGCGGAAGCCTTGGCCGATCCGTGTATGTGGGACGGCTGTCCGGCGGTTAGAGCCGGAGAGGGTGTGTGTCTAGTGGACCTGCCGTACTCTCACAGTGTAGCTGATGGCCAATGTTTCAAGATCCACTAAGCAAAACCTCGCAATATCACCAACTGTGATGCTGTAATTGACGACATGGCAAAAGATATCGGGATGCATTCGTTATTGACATGCCTTTGCTTCTTACAGCTGATCATCCGCGACATCGCCATGAAGGATGGGCAGGAGGCTTCTTCTGCACGGACCCAATCGGAGGGCGAAAGGGGGTCGAACACGCCGGAAAGAGGCTCTACTGGCTGGATGCAACGACCAGTGAAACCAACCAGCACAAAGATACACGACTATCAGTCGCTCACCGCAAACGCAAAATCCGCCTCAAACGGCTAATGGGTGGAATTCTGTGGCTGGTCAGCTCAATATCCATCACTTCTTTCTCGACGGTACCCCAAACCCCCAAACTCCACGACAGCGGCGTGGGGTGCATGAGTTTTGGTTTGGCCTATGCGGCATGATACATCCAATCATTCTGGTGTAGATCCGGGGGAGTAGGGAGCAGATTGAGACAGCGAGAGTCCAGTTTGGGGTGATTGTCGACCCCGAACAAGACAATAGTCTGCATCCGTGTCGCACAGCCAGAAACCGACCAGGTTTTATTCGTATATCGCGGTAGCACAAGTCTGGACATCCGTCACCGTAAATAATCCAGTCAGTTGGTCGAGTCCTGGTCCATCATTGTCGCACCGGTAAAACGTGTGTCTTCTTGGACGTCTGGCTGGTTCGATGCTTTGGCCGCCTCTGTTCCCGCCGCGGTGTTGTGCCACTGTTCAGGTGAGAGGTGTCGACTGGCGAGACTGAGCTCAACTGGTGATGCTTGGCGGATGTCGGGTGTCCCGAGATAGCTCGGCTGGTGGAGACGGCAAGATGGCTCGCTCGTATTAACGAGGTCCATGACGATTCCAACTTGTTATTTCGACACTGATTCGTTGGCAATTTGCGTGAATAGTGGCGGGAGTACTTCCAGGTCCATGTTGGACCACGACGTCAACTCTGAATAGGTAGTAACAGAGCCGAGAGCTTCCCGTCTCTCCATCAAATTGTGGTATCCTGTCTCTCTGCCTGTCAGATGCAGCACTGTAAGATACCTTACTGTCCTGTACCTGCAGTGAAAAGATGTCGTGGGTTGCAGCAACGCACTAGCACCCGCACCGCATCCGCATGCCGCAACGCCAAGGTACGTACACACCAAAGCGGGTGATGGAGGGGTGTGTTTCTGAAGTTCTGAAAAAAAAAAAAAAAGGCTCGAAAACAATTTGTAAGAGAAGAGAAAGCCAAAAGAAAGGGCATGCCTGATGAGCTCAACACCATGACTCGTGAAAATTGACCAAATAAGGGATTTTCCTTACTTTAAAGTGGGATCCACCTTGCCTGACAAAGTTACCTTACAGGGAAACATGAAATCAGATGGGACGAACCTCTGTCGGTGCGCAAGGGCAAGCCCAACCCAAACAATCGGTACCCCATAAAACAAGCGCAAAGACAGGATCATGGTTCGCAAAGCTCATCTCAATTCCAATGTCAGTCGTGATTGTTGTCGACGATCTGGTAGCCTTGGCTTATCGCTCTCCATGGGGTTGGCGGCAATCTGATCGATGGCAGTCTACCACGTATGATGCCTTCCATCAAATGCATCAGTGCAGGCTGCACTCTGCAGGACAGATTGGAGACTGGTGGGAGCCAGCGGGTAATTAGGATGAAAGGTTCAGTCGTCGCGTTTCCGATTTTTCTTTTTTGCCCCTGTCCGGCCTTCTCTCGAGGACTTTGCCCAACGAATGAAATTGGCTTGGGCAGCTTCATTTCCTGGAGCACCGAAAGCGCACCGACCATTTTTGGGGGAGTGGTGCACGAGTGGGCGCCGGACGCACGGTGGAATCGTTTGTCACACAAATTGCTTTTGCGTGCCCGTGCCCCTTTCTCCATGGACGGATCTCCGCCGACCAATAACAGAGCTCAATTGGCCTAGGTACAATAAACACACCCCCTCCCGCTCGGTCATCCGGTCCACGGCGGAGTTGCTCCTCCCCAGTGCTCTACGGTGAAGGTTCGGGTGAAAAAGCCAAGTCGGCCGCCAAGGGGCTCCACCCACTGTGCAGGTGTGTTGTTGCAGTCGTTCCTGGTGCCTGCCTAGACGAGCCCTGGACTTCCTTGCGTGTGCGTGAAGGTGAACCTCCCCGGCGACTTAACCTTTTCCACCTTGCCCCTTCATCCCCAGATCCAGGTTCCCAGGCCCGGCCCCAACCCATACAACCCAAAACTTGGTCCCATCCCGTCGCATCTTGTTGTCCGACCATTCCCTTCCTCTGACCACCAGCTTCAGGTCCGACGACAAGTCCCTCTTCAGCCTCTCGTCGCTATCGGTTCCCCGCGTTCCAACCCGCACTTGGTGTGCCCGCGCGCCGGTCGTCACTCCTTTACCTGGCTAACAACGAGAAGAACAACCCTCTTCTCCGACGACGCATTCTCTTCGTCCGCTCTTTTCTCTCGAATATCAGTCGGTATACTGCGACTAAATCGTCCTATCCCTGACATAGCGAAAAACTTTCCTTCGCCATCCTGCCTGTTTTCCAAGGCAGAATATCTCGACCTTCTTTTCTTCATCACACTCGCTCACTGTGTTATCTTCACCAATCGAAACTTCTCACGCCTGATCGACCGACGATAATTCAATCGGAAGACTAGAAATCCGTGCGGTGCGATAGACAGTCCGGGACATCGTAAAGAAGCCTCGACTTTTCGTCAATATTGCCCTTGCAGCTTTGGCAACACCAGACTCACGTCTCTTGCCCAGGGCTTTTATCACAGATCCCTCTACTTTTGTTGACCACAGAAGGCGGGTTATACGGCTTCGGACTCGCCCGATAACGGCGGCGAAACATACGGTGAGTGGCCCGGGGTCTTGGTACAAAAGGTTGGGATCCCCAACGAGCACGAGCAAGGGGCGCTGTTGCACTTAGCACGGGACCAAGCTGACACACAATCCTCCCTCACTTAGAAACGCAACACAGCATCTAAACAGGTTGACGGGACGTCCCTTGACTCATCTTGCCATACCACCGACCAGATCGCTTCGGGTGAACCCACACAAACTACGATCTGCACTACATCCCTGGATAGAATGCAAATCTCACCATCCGCCACTCTGATCTGATCTGGGGTAATTCTTTTTAACTGAGCTTCGCTTGTCTCGGTTAGTGTGCGCTTGTTCATATCCCGACACCGCACCACAAACCGCCAGCATGAATCGCTTCAGAGCCAAGAAGAAGGCCAAGGAGGAGGCCGCCGCCGCCGCAATCGCCCGCTCTAGCGAAGACTCCGAGCACTCCTCCTTGTCAGGCTTCAAGGGGTTCAGGAAGGGCAAGAAGGCACCAGTAGAGGAGCCCAAGAAGGAATTTGATCTCTCGACAGCCCTTCCTTCCGACGACAACTTCCGCACGAGTCTTCTCATGACAAATCTGTCGGCACGCTTTTCCATGCTAAGAGAGCAAGACGACCCCAACACAAAGATTGGCAAGGCTAGCGACGACAGTGTACTATACCCAAAGCGACAATCGCGACTTGCTGACTTTGGTGGGTTTGGTGCAGCCGGCCGAGGTCTTGGGGACATTGCCGAGGTGGAGTCCATCAAAGCTTCTTCTCACTTTCTCAGGAGCGATTCGATTGCTTCTGCTGACTGGGACAATGGTGGAAGCATATTAACACGCGGGAAACCTATTGAGGGTAACAACTTGTTTGGCGGAAGGCAAAAGATCTACAAGGTGCCTGCTGCCAAGTCTGGCGGCCTGGGAGGCCGGGCACTGTACGCCGATGACGATGTCGCCTTGTCCGCTTTTCAGCGTTGGCGTATATCTGAAAAAGAAAAGGAGCAGCAAGAGCATGGAATTGAAGAGGAGCATGAGCAGGATGAGGAGCACGAAGACCACCAACGATCCGAGTCACCGCCCCCCGTGGGATACAATCGCAAACGGGAGACGAATTCGACCACCTCGTCGGCTTCCATCATGGCCCGCAATTCCACTGCTGCCAACTCGATTACATCACAGCCTGCGGGACATGTGTCAACTGCCCCTACCTCAGCCGGTTCTACCCCCACTCTTGACCGATCGGTGACCCATAAGAGACGCCTATACGAGCAAAGCACGAGCCAAGATGGGCCAGAACAATCCTCTGTAATATCGAGGATCGAGTCTCTCAACCGCCAGAGGACCGCGGCCTCGGGCGTCAAGGCCCTTTGTGACCGGCTGGGCGAGGAACGGACCCTCGCAAGCAAAGCAAGCGCCCCTCAGCTAAGGTCAGTCAGTCCTCCGATCACTACTCCTGCGACTGGTACTGGGGACTTGGGAAATGGGGCTGCTCCCCAGGCGGATCCCAAGCTAAACTTTGGTGGCTCTCCTCCACTCAGTCCCCCAATCAGCGAGACTGGCGAACCGCACCCTCTGTTGCCCATTCAGCCTAACGATGTTGGAAAAGCCACCGCTATGGGAGTGTTTCAGAAGCCTTCGCAACCATACGACGAGACCAAGTACGCCCAGCGCCAAATCCAGCTGCAGCAGGGTCGCGGCGAGACGCCAACCCGTCGCCCCCGGGCAGGGTCTGATGCTTCTTTCGCTACCGCTCGCTCACGGGAGTCCTCTACCCACGGACAGCCCTTTGAGGGACGAGGGGAGCCTCTCAGGACTCAGCCAGCACTGGAAGAGGAGCCCGCATCTACCGATCTCGATTCGCAAACACCCGAAAGTCTTCAAGCTCAAGCTTTAGCAGCCCTTTCCGGTCAGCTCAGCCTTCAGCGTCCTGCCGATGAGGAACACCCTGCGCTGAGGGGGGCTGCTGCTCCACCCCCGCTCTCTATCAACACATCAACAAAGCCCGAAAACCCAACAATTTCAATCGAAGAGTCAGTCGAGCCTGCATCGGCAGACTCTCCTACTCTAGGCCCCAACGCTGGACTTGGTGGCCTAGTTCGTTCACACCTTCGCTCAGACAGCGGTGCTTCCTCGATCTGGGGTGCTCCCATTCAAAATAACGGTCCTGAGCCACGACCGCTCGATATGTTGCCGGAGCCCCCAGTTACCCCATGGATTGCGCCCGAACAAGAATGGACACTGGCCTACTACGGAAATGGTGCCAAGCCAAGCACTGACAACCAGGCACCTGAAGCAGTGCAGAAGGAAACACATGCTGCAGACTCCGCGCCCTCCAACCGGTCGAGCAGCGCGACCGATCACGGGCTGTCCAAGCCTTCGAACAGATCCAGCAATATCGACAGCGAGCTGGACGAGTTCGCAAGTCAACTGGCCGAAGCTCGGCGCCGAGTGAGGGAAAGACTGACTTCTTATGCCGAGTCTGATAGCAGCAGAGCGACATCACCAGTCAGACAGCCAGAACCTCCCTCCCATAAAGGCAGCCAATCTTCCTTGAACCCCTTGGGCATCAGCATCCTCAAGGCAAAGTCAAGCAGTACATCTCTGGTTGATCGCTCACGGAATACCTCGGGAAGTCAATCCAAGTCCAGCCTAAAGCTTCTGGGCCTTGGGGGCACTATCAGCGGTTCTCGGAGCCCAACCAAGGATTCATTTGGCACTATCAGCAATTCTCGGAGCCCAACCAAGGATTCATTTGGCACTATCAGCAGTTCTCAGAGCCCAACCAAGGATTCATTTGACGAGAGGGAGACAGCGGTACAAGCGATCCCAGAGAGGAGCAAGGCGCGCCAGGCTCGTCATAGTTCCGAGACTGAGCATGACAACTCATCTCAGTCCGCAAACGACAAGGAGGATCCTTCAAACGCTCACCCAGGATTGATGGCATTCAGAAACGCTAAACGTGAGCTGCAAAAGCGAAAGGAGCTTGAGGCTCTTGCGCAACAGCAGCTTTCCACGACCGCGCAGTCTCCGGATGAATCAAGCAACATGGAACCGCTGGCCTTGCAATCGCCTCCTCCAAGAGCTCCCGCTGGGAGAGGACGAACGCCGAGCAGGGACAGGAAGGTACATCCAATGCAGTATGGTTCACGCGGCCCTAGTCAGGAACGTGGATATGGAATGCATCGCAGCTCTCCTCCTGCTCACATTATGCCTGGTAGCCGTGAGAGAAGTGATTCAGAAGCCAACCGGGGAAGATCAACGTCCCAAAGTCGCCGGCTGCACCATCATATGCTGCAACAAGACGGGCAATTGGCGCCTGGGAGCCCTCGTGGCCCAATGCGCTCTCCTGGTCTTCCTGGCACAAACATCAAGCAGTCTCCCATCATGCCACCCCAAGGCTATCCCAAGCTTGATAGATCCAAGTCTGCAGGAAATCTGAAAGCCGGCCGTCCGGGATACGGTGGCTACCCAGGGCAGCCATCACCCGCATCGCCAATGCCTCCTTCGCCGTATACTGCAGGACCTGCGGGATCCCCGGCGGGAACACCAACATTCGGTCCCAGATCAAGACAGCCTACAGCTTCCCAGCCACCTTCAGAAACAGCGAAGCGCTTCGTAGACAAGCGGGAAATCTCTGAGCCGACGTTTGTGATGGCAACCAGCCGTATGCCGACGATGGATCTGCCCCATGGGTATTCACAGGAAGGCGGCTCTCGCCCGAGCAGCCGCGCGGGAGTACCACCTGTACCTACCACGGCACCTCCAGTTCCACCCATCAACCCTCGTCGCAGACGCGAGAGCCCACTCGATACTCCTGATGGTGCCGGTATGGGAGTGCCTCGCCCTCCATTTGCCAATCAAACAGAGAGCATGGTTGGAGCGGATGCTGAAACGCAAAGTACCTTTTCTGTTAGTGACGACGAAGAGGCCGGAAAGTCTGACCACCGGCGACGGTTGCGCAAGCCTCACGTCGAATCAACTGGCCGTGTTGGGCGAGCTCTTGCTAATATGAGGGAGAATGGTTCAACGTTCTCTCTCAACAAGTCGAGCCGCAGCACAAATAGCCCTAGTGGCATGTTCTAAGCGCGTCTTGTTTGGAAGCCGATTGGTGCAGCCATTTCTGTCACTGATTTGCTCAAAACCAATTTCTTTATCATTTGCCGTTCCTTGAAACCCGTCTTTTCTTTCTTCAGGGCTGTGTTACTTTCGGGTTATAAGGCGTGTGGCACTGAAGGCAGGAGTGGCCGCCGTCTTGGTATGAGGCTTATGAAATCGAGATACCTCTGCATCTAGATCAACTTCGTGTACAAAACTTGTTATACCTATAATTTTCTTTTCTTGGTTCTTTGCTACGAGATGTTCGACATAGTGTCTTATACTTCTTCCCTGTCTCCAGCGGCTTTCCGTTGGCCCCTCATATGTCTTATTTTGTCTTCTACTTTGTTTGCTTGTGAGGTATCTGAGTGAGCGTGCGCAGTACCTGGAGTTCTGCGCGGGGATAACAAAAAGGGATGTAGGACCCCGTGCATGGCAGCGGCGGGTTTGCCACTCTCGAAAGAAGCTGGCTCGGGGAAAAGTACCTGTGGACTCCATTACGTTGAGGTGGGAGAGATAAGAATGATCAAGGGGAATGGGGAAAGAAGAACATGAGCCAAGGGTGTACGGGCACGGCTGGATGCTGATGGGAGGTGGGATGCGGTTCCCAGCACGGTGATGGGAGGTTTTTAGGTAATAGGAAATATACCAACTTTTGATCCAACACTCAAGTTCGAGAGCAACTGGATGAGATTATACTGGAATGCTTTTCGTCGTTCCGGGCTGGAAGAGTTGGGCTGACCCGCGTGGAAATTTCGAATCGGTAGCACATACATTAAGAAGGAGACACGGCCCGAATATCCTAGGTCTTCCGAAGTTTTCCCAGAGGCTTGGTTACTCCGGGATAAGTGCCAGACCCAGCCAGGCCGAGGATGGGTAAGGGGTCCAAACAGCTCCGCAGCATTACCTTCCGAATGGAGATGCGAAGTAAGCAATGGGGTAAACTTTGGTGGAAACCTCATCTACTTACACCGGTCAGTGACATATTTCTTCGAGATACCGTTATAGGCTGATGTTGGCGTTGCGTTGGTAATGTTGTATCATTTAAGGTAACCAACCCCTCACCTCAGTTCCCATCTTCTCACCATCTGGGTGTGAGCTGAAATATAAAAAGGAAGAAATACCCAAGAAAACAACCATCGTCAACCACTTCTTCACATCAACAACTAAGCTAAGCCTCAACCGCAACCATGCCCTTCATTCGCCCCTTTGAGCCAAGAGATACTGAGGCTTGCATGCACATTGTAAGTGCGAACGTGAAGCGCCTCACTTCACCACGCGACACTGCTCAATCACTCATCCTTCCTTGCTTACCGCATCTCCTTACAACCCAATATTATATTCATCCATCAACCCATCCCTCACCCAACCTTACGATGTCTCACCTGACAACAAATCACTAACACCAAACGCCCCCCTCCCAGTGCCGCGCAACCCTCCCCCCAACCCTCGCCGCCGACCCCGTCGCCGCCCGCATGTCCCCTTACATCTGGTGTCTCCAATTCACCCACCTCTCCCCGCAAACCTGCTTCGTCCTCGTCGACGACACCTCAGAAAATGAAAAAGTAGTAGGCTATGTAATCGGCACCCCAGACGTGCACTTCTTCGCCTCCTCATTATACCCCCGCTACATCCAGGACGTGCTTCAATCCCCACAAGGCCTGATCGACGTTCCACTTCCCAAACAACTCGACCATTTAGAGTCATGGCTGCTCGTTGTCGAGACTGATTCGGAGTCTGGGGAGAAGAAGAAGAAAGAGGTGCTTAAAAAAGTGAATACAGAATCGCTGGCTCAACACGCTTATAACCCTCGGTGGTTAGTCCTTCAGGGGCCGGAGGGGGGGCCGGCGGAAGAGAGGAAAAGAGAGTTGGTGGAAGGGTGGAGGGCCATGTTGCATATTGATTTGTTGGAGGGGTGGCAGGGGAGGGGGTGGGGGAGGAGGATGATTGAACGGTTTGTGGAGGGGGTGAGGGCGGTTGTGAGCAGCAGTGGAGGGAAATTGGACTATGGAAGGGGGGTGTATTTGGGGGTGGCGGGGGAGAATACGAAGGTGGTGAAGTTTTATGAAAAGGTGGGTTTTAGGGTTTTTGAGGGCGGGGAAGTGGAGGGGAGTGTCTGGATGGTTAGGGATTTGTGAGGGAGAACCGGGGGAGCGAAGAGGATGCAAAGGACAGGGTGAGGGCATCACGGTATTGTTAGTTTCAAGGGAATGAGGATGTTTGTGAGACGACGAGGTGATCAAGACATTTTTGGCTTCTATCGGATACTGTACTAATACGCTCTCCGTCAAATGCAAATATTGAGGTTACTGTCTGCAGTTGCAATTGCGGGGGAAGTGCGGTGCAGGTCAGGACGCCGCAGCTCCTTCTGCTTTTGTCCAGATGCTTATGAAGCATGGCTTTGTCCCGACACTCGGCCGCTCTTTCTCCCCTCTTTGACATTCAGAATCCAAACATGATTCGCTTCTTTCTGCTGTTGGAGAGTTTGCCACTCTCTTTCTAAATTGCCCACTACATCTGATGCCATCCATTGCCCATCCGGCCGTCACTGGCACCCGAGAACCCGACAGATCTGGTTGATGTCAACGGCGTCGCAGTTACCCCCACCGCTAGTGGGCCATGGCCAGAATGGTGGCCTGCTCTAGGAGGATGGCTGAAGCCTCCTCCCAGAATCGGACCTCGACTGTCGCCATCTTCTATTCTCCTGCTCATCATCACCAATCCCGGTCGTGACAAGTCTCCCCTCATAGGCTGAGGAGATCCCCGCGGGATACTAGCCAGGTATTCTGACAGGTAAGTGGCAACTTCATCTGGTTTGTCGAATGGTGGTGGCGGCGGCGGCGCTCGTCTGCGTCTGTACCTCGGCGCCGGACACCCTGGCTTCCATACTGCTATGTCCTCGTCCTCATCCGCACAAATATCCATCTCGTCAGCTCCATATCCAGTAGCCCTCGATCTGAACACATCCAGCAACACCGCCGTGGGTGGTCCGGTTGGTGCCGGCGGTGCATGTCCCGGGAGTACCACCCATTTTCCCTTATCTCTCTGACCCTTCTCAGGTACCATGCCCAAGCCGTGTCTCTGCACCATCCACGGACCGTTCCTCTCGACAACCCGCTGATCCGCTGTCCCCAACCGTTGCCCATACCGATTCAGCACCACGCTATCCGGCCTCAACACTCCAACATCTCTTCGGTTGCGAAACTGACAGCGCGGGTTCGCGCACCTTGTCAAGTGCATCGTGCAACGAGAATCAAACACATTGCTCATCCATTCGCGGCAGGCACATTCCCAGTGGCATGGGTCGATGTGGAAAGGGTGTGCGTGTAGGCCAGCGACGGTTCGGACTATCGTTGGTCCCTGCGCGTGGGCACCTCTACCCCCTCCGGGAGGTAGCAAGCTGTTGAAGGATAAGAGACCGCCGAAACCGGGTCCGAGGGCACAGTTGGAACACTGGATATGAGAGCAGGCTGGATCGTGACAGCGATCAAACGCTTTGCTGTTCACCATGCCGATCTTGTCGAGGCCCTTGTGTCCATCGTTTTGGAAGGAATGGATCGCTCTGGTGGCACATTGACAACAGAACCATCGGTTTAGTTGAGTGAGAAGAGGGATGCGCAGATGAAAGGGAAAGTCGCCCGGAGCCGAAGGTGGATAGAGAACTTCATCTCGGCGGAGCTCTTCGACGCGCGGTTCCGGGAGACCTTCGGTTGGAAAGGTGGTGAGAATGCGAGTTTCTTGTGCCGAAGAAGTATTGGTTGGATGTTGGTGGTGCTGGGAGTAGTTCATTGTGTTTGCTTGTTTGTGCCCTCTGGTTGCCTGGTAGCAGTGGTCTAGAGGTACACGCATTGATTTTAGGGGTCCCGACTGGCACGATACCAAGCTGAAGGTAGCCGAGTCGGAACGCCTCTGGTTTCCGAAGGACCCTTCAAGACGGATTGAGGAAGAGTTCACTCCCGCGATGTTGGTTTCTTCGGTAATACTGCTGCATTTACCGAGGGGTCATCTTGGACAGGGGCGGCATGCGGTTGGAAGCGTGTATACGGTATGTCCTGTCCCTCAGTCGAGAAGTTTGATGGTCATGTGCTGATTACAACGCCCCAATAGTAGGCAAGATGAGAAAAGATGCGATCATGCAAATCCAAAAACGAGGAAAATCAGGAAGCAATAAAGGCAACACTGCTGTGCTTTATCATCTGGACAAACCACTCCCCGTCTCCCCCTTTTCATCGCCGGAGGTTGACCTGGACCCCATACGTACGTACCCGTTTCCGATCCTCGCCCTCTCCTGGCTCAATGGTAGTGGGAGTATCCAAGTGCAGTCCGGGATAAGTTCCCTACTACGGCCAACTGCATGAATCTTTTAATATCGGGTTCCGTCGTACATGGATAAGACCGGGTAACACTGGACCCCATGGCAGGCACGCGTTCCGCGGAGAGTAACTGGGCATAAGAGCATCGGGAGCCTGCCGGCCGGAAAATGTGAGACCTGGTCCCTTGAGACTCATGGCTTGCAAGGTAAACACTTGGTTGACCACTATGCAACGACAGCGCAGGTTTGCTTCTGCGGCTCTAAGGCGGCGATTAGAAGGGCAAGGTCTAACAGAACTGTGTAACAGGACGGCCGCGTTTCAAGCATACCGTACACTAACTAACCTAGGGTTGCTACTCTATCAAATTCAAACGCCACATGCGTATCGATGCGACATGTCATATGGTCGAGTAATAGCACGGATACAGACGAACAATGATGGGAAAGTTGTCTGGAATGGAGGGGGCCAAGCTTTGGGCTAGTTCCCTTCGAGGTCATGGGACAACATGCCGACAAACGCCAGCAAACAACTGATATTGCATGGGAAAATCGCATCATGGGACAACATCGAGAGGTACGTTGATAAATCAAATGTGCATTGTTGTATTATTTGCTAATTATGTAAAGATGCAATACTAACAGTCAAATCAAAATCTCACATTTGTCCACTGTTTGGTAAATCAGACCATAACTGTACATTGGTTGATCAACCAGAACATGAAATCAAGAACACACAACGAAGCAAGATATCCTGGCTACTTGCCGCTTACCGCTTTCCGCTAAAAGCCCTTCTTGATCAGGTAATCGAAAAGATTCCCTACAAAAGAACTGGTCGCAGCCGCCACCTGGGAACCTTTAACCACCCCGGTGGCAGTCTCACAAGCGTAGCTCACCCGTTCTTTCAGCGCGGTGATTGCAGCCGGAGCCGGAGCCTTGGGTTCAGGAATACTGAGGTCCTTGAACGAAACAAGACTTTCACTTCTCTTCATCTTACCCGATTCCTCTTCTCGGGTCTGAACCTCAAGCGCAGGTGGTAAGTAGCCCTCCTCGAGACTGGCAATGATGTCCGTTTCGTTTGTGTTGTTAGCGCAGGCACCAAATCCTTGATCACTCGATTCCTTGCCGAAAATTTCCATGTCGAATAACGGGAGGAGTGAGCGACGTATCTCATCGTCAACAGGGGTCATTGGCTCGGGAGAGGCGCAAAACTCTCCTCGATGACGCTGGCTGTCAGGTGGAAGGATGGTAGTGCCAGTGGTGGTGCGAATGGGAGATGAAGAGAACCACGAACCTTGTTCATACTGGAGTTCGGGCTCCAGCATAGGGGCATGATGTGCGTGCTGCACGCGCTCGAGGAGAAGGGGATTTGGACGATGCGAAGTCGATGATGTGGATCCCATGGACGACATGGAGGCCCAGGGCGAGGTGAACTGCTCGTGGGGAAGCAGAGGCATGCTGATGGTCTCGTTGCTGTCGTAGCTTGAAGATTTAGATCCGTCAGAATGCTTCATGTCGGGGAAGGGGAACGAACCTGAGGACTTGGGATTCGTTCGAGCCATCCGAGTCAAGAGCCAAGCGGCTGGCTCGGCGTAGGAGCGTAGAGTGCGGTGATGAGAGGGGTTGAAGGCGCTCGTGAGGAAGGAGAGGCGCTTCGAGGGGTGAGTCCATGTTGGACCAGGATGAAGAGGAGGAGTTGGTTGATTGCATGATTGTTGTTGATGCTCTCTTTGTTGTAAGTGTTTGTGTTGTTAGTTGCTTGTTGTCTGTTGCGAGATGATGAGACATTTGTTTCAGTTTCGAGGGCGCGGCATTGTCTATTTATCTTCGAGTGAAGGCATTCGTCATGACCGTTGTTGAGCCCATCCCAAGGTGGTTGTTCTCCTCTTAGTTCTGCTTTTCTCTGTCATGTTCATCCACACAATGGTCATGGTAATTGAACCGTTCCCGGGCTGTGCTTCCGGACAACAATGAACAAAGAAAAACAGTACTCGTGTCCGGCACTCAAGACCTCATTGTCCCGGAACGGTAGACATCCTTCCCCGAGTCTGCTGGAACAAAGGCGTTGTTGTCGGGCTTAAGTGAACACGGTTGAGTTATTCTAGAAAGTGGGCATTGTTCCGGAAGACGGAGTTAGCTTCCCCGTGTATTGTAGCCAGGATGTTGATTTGTCTTATCTTCAAAGTGAGTTGTCTCTTCAGCTTCAACATGAAGTGGAACATTGTTCTTGAAGACAAGTGACGTTCATCTTCCACATGGCTCATTTTCTGAAGAACAATCTTGCACTCAAGTCCGAGGAATGAGGTGGCTGGATTACAGCGTTTTTTTCGATGGATCTGAATGTACCCGCCCATTGATAAGAAACAAGGGAATTGTTCACGAAGTCGGGGGTATCATTCCACCCTCCTCCTCCCCCCCTCGCCTCGGACGTTCTTGGTGGTAGATTGCAATGTAAGCCGTTTTGAGTCCTTTAGGAAACCTGACATGGGCCATGTGGGAGGTTCCGCTGTGTAAGAACTCCATCGCATTAATGTACCTACTATTCACCCTCAACATGCTTGTTCCCGTTCACTAACCCTGTTCTAAAATAGTGGACAGGACTGCAACAGCTACTGAGAGCCTCAAACAATCCGTCGAGGATCTCCGTCCATCATGTCGAAGACGCAGCAGCAGCGACAAATGAGAAGATATCCGAACCCAGGCCGGTTCGGTTGTGGAAAAGGTGATTGGCAGAGTGTTACCCAGAAGTGGGAGATGGCTTGATCTTGGAGTGGGATAGTTGGCGACTCGGAAGGAATGCAGGCGAGAGCGGAGAAAGGGTCGTTGAGGTATGAAAAGGGGGGAACAGTTTGATTGTACTTTGAGAACATATATACGAAAGGGATAGGGATGCTTCGGCGACATGTAACATTGTTGCACTTAGGGGTCTAGACTTAATAATCAACTAGTTTTTTTCTTCTTTTTCATTATCGAGTATCTATCAGTGTCTCAGTTCTAAAGTTCTAATCACTCGTCTAATCTAGCATCCACCAACAAACTTCTACTTGTCGCACATGTCACTCACACTTCATTGCCATCTAATCTACAACAAACCTGATTCAGGCTGATGGTCCCCCGGCAGCCCGGACTCTCTTCCTTGGCATCGAACAAGGCGAAAGAGCCTCGTCCTCGTCGTCCATTCTCCCCCTCTTCCTCGTCGAAGGCTTGGACCAGAAATCCTCGGTCCCATCCCAGTTCTCCTTCTTTTCCCAGAAATGCGGGTCAAACTTGTAATTTCGAATACCATCGGTTGGGTGGATTCCTTTCTGTGAGCCGTACACACTTTGGCGGTAGGCGGTCATGCGTCTGAGAAAGAAGAGGTCATTTTGAGTGGGGATCTGGGTAGTACCTGCCTTGGGGATGGTGATGGGAGAAACCTTGACTGGTGGTTTGGTCTGGGCTTGTGCTGGAGGGAGGACAGCGGGTCTGTGTTGAGGGAAAGGGGGGGATTGAGGGCGGGTTAGTGGCATTTGACAGGGGTTAAGGGTAACTTGAGGAGGAAGGGCTGGTGAGTTGTTGATAGCATGAACCTTGGGGAATACCTGTCCCGGCATAGTCGCCAGCATCCCCGGATGTTCGAGGTAATACCGGAAATCCTCCTGCCGGCGTTGTTCCATCTGCTGTCCATACGACTTCGGCGGTGGTGAAGGATGTGAGTACTTGGCCGATAACGGGAACAAGTTAGCAGACGGGATAGGGATGGGAATCAAGGGGGTTTTGAAGCCCAAGCCTTTCTGGCTGAAGACTTGGCGGGCAAACTCGGTCATCTGCGTCAAGTCGTTTTCTAATGTTAGCTGCTCTATTTGAGCTCCGATCAGCTGCTTTTGTAACTCATCGATCGTGAAGTCGCTGACCTCAAGTAGATCGAAGTCGAGGAGAGCGCCGGCAGCCTCCCAGAAGTTCCACTCCTTGTATAGGACTCGTAGTTTCTCTTGCTGTGCCTTCAGCTGCTTCTCCAAGTCGCTGATGATATCCTTCACAGCCCCTTCGAGGATGGCAGGTGAATCGGGATGCATCTTAGGTTTCGTAACCGGGTGAACGAATTTTGGCAAAGTCGGTAGTACTGTTTTGGGCTGTCGCTTGACACACTCGAGTGAAGTAACGGGAAGTGGTGGAAAGTGGTAGGTATTGACTGGCAGCTTGCAAGCACTTGTCTCTAAGTCGTTGAATTGTTGTCAAAGTCTGTTCGTAGTGTCATGGCGATGGCTGTCTTATAATCCTGATCGAACTGAGATGAACAGATAGGCACATTCTTTTTGAGTCGTGGACAGCCTGACAAGGCCATTATGAAACAATGGACAATGACCTCGGCCTGTTCTTTGATCGGACGGGAGCGGATCATCTTCCGGTGGCTTCAAATACAGTCAAACGAGCTTGATCAAAGTAGCATACGGCCACAATGTGAGATGAATGAAGAAACAAAGGAGTGCCAGCATTGAACAGACTGAGAGAACCCAAGGTGAAGTTTTGTTGTTGTGCCGTGAAAGAAGTGCAAGACGGAAGTCGAAAGACCACGAATGGCATGCAACCGCCGACAGATGGCAGACTTGGCAATGTCACATGCCGGACGGTGATTGGATGAACCGGGTATTGGTCTGGGCAGCGAGCCGGAAGAACTTGCGGTCTCTGATTGGTTGCTCAGGCCGAAGGGAGCTTGGTGCCCGGCAGGCACAACTCTTTTGACAGTCAGTGAACTTCGGGAAGAAGCACTTCTTCATTGCTCTTGCCGAACCTCCTGAGGAACACGACGACAACGACACGAGGACCTGCCGTGATTGGAACAGCAGATCAGTGATGGGCAGTTGTGAGACACCAACAACTCACGGGCTCCAGCTGCAGAGCAGGGCACTTGCCCAGTCGTGTCACTTGAGCTCGTGACGTTGAGTCCATTCCATTCCCGCCTGAACCTGGACTCCTTGACTCCCGTCCTTGACTCTTCAGCCTGGCTGTGCAACCTCGAGACAGCCAGACACACAAGTGCGACATTTGGCACAGTCCGACATGTGAAAGTCATCACCATCAAGGTACACCAAGTCGTACCATGACAAACTTCCATGCCAGTGTCCGTGACAGATACGGGAATGCCAGCAGGGTCGCTTTCACGTGAAGGGATGCTTCTAGACGTCGTTCGGGTCGGCATTTGAGATGTGCAACATCCATATCTCTCGATTCGCATCTGACAGCCATGTCCGGCGACGACCAGTTATTGTTGTACCCGTTTGTGTTCCCGATGATGGCATCACCAGCCCGTCCAGCCCGTCCTGACGCCTCATCCTTCCACCTCTTATAGAACATATTGGCCATTGTGCCCTCGAAAATAGACTCCCGATACTCGGTGCCGGATGAGAACCTAAACAAGACGGACTCCCGGGCCGCCCCTGCTACACACCACCGTGGTCACTGACATTTGGTCTAAAACGATGCAGGTGCAATCACTGGCACCCACGAAAAATTCAAACAAATTTTCCATGCGTCTCGGCTGCTACCTCCCCCGCCTTGGCCTGTGACGCTGACAAGTTTTCAAGAGTCAATATTTCCATTACTAGAACAGCAGACAACCCGCCATCCACCCGCCCTCACGAGTTCACCGCCAACGGCGCCATTCCCATTACACCATCGTTCACATTGCTGGACAACGTGATGACGACGAGCTTGTGGCAACTCCCCAGACTCTCTTTTCCTTTTCCGTCATCTACCCCCTAACGTCGACGTTTTTGATTTTCCTTTTCCCCAGCCATTCTCTTTAGGAGAAATCCTTTTTTGGCGACGTGCAGCAGAGTTGGATCATCTCAACCCCACGCTCTGACTAACATCGACAAAATTTTTTGCCATTTTTTTTTTCTAACCTGCGAGGTCAGCGCCCTTGCAGTTCTTTGTAGTTCTCTGCAGCATCGACGACTGCAGCAGTTCGATTAAGTGCGTCGACGATCCATTCAAGCAACCGAGTGGACAAATCACAGCGACCACAGCCCTCCTCTTGCTGGACCTCCGGCTCCGTTCACGAGCTCCACTGGCCGCCCCGCTCTCCGCTGCCGGCACTCGTACGCCGTGCATTGCAACTCACTGGGGGCTTTCAACGTTCAAGGCCCTGTCTCTCTGCGGCCTGACCGCCTCTTGGGATCCAATCCCATCGTGGATTCTGTTGAAATTGTTCTCAACAGATGCATCCGCGATACCCAAATCGTCCAAGCTGCGATTTGCGCCTGGGTGACGCTGGGTCACCGGATGGAATTGATGGAATTCGCTCACAACGTTGACCGATCAGCACTGCGAGACACGAACAAACGTTAACGAGCGGATACGCAAAGTGGACATAGCGATCTTCGCCAACGGCTCCCCACCACATACCTGGTAGGAGGTAATCTTATCTCGAACCGCTAGAACCGCTAGAACCGCCAGCCGTGACGTCGAACCGGAGCCTTTGGAGCCCGGAGGACCAGCCGCTTGGACGGGCCGAACATTGACTTTACAAGGAAGTAAAAAACTTCCGGCCGCCTTCTCGAATCAATTTCTTTTCGTCTTGGCTATAACAAGAAGTGTTGCTTTCTGTGGAACGGCTGCATCCCGCTAACGCTTCGCTAACGCGCTTCCCCGGCGGACCTTCCTGTTCACACGCTGCCCCTTTCTGCCAATGGGACTTTTGGACTTGTCTAACAAGTGGCTCCCTCTCCAATTCGACCACCTCATTCGTCCATCCCCAGGCTTCCCTGCTGCGAACGCTGTCTTGCTCTTCCGGGGTTTTGCTGGTGATTTTCGGTCATTCTGCCCCAAATCCACGCCGGCGTCTTGTCTTTCGAGCGCTGACCGCAACTTTTTGGCGACAACGTGCCAAAAGTGCCCTTTCCCAAATATCCCTGCCAACGATCGAAGCTTTAAAACGAGCCCACCCACCCCCGGCCCGCTCCAGCACCGTTGTTTATTTATCGTGGTTGGCCTCCGGACCTCCTCGAGGGTTTCCAGCCTGCTTTATGCCCCAACAGAGGTTACACATTAGCATCTATACACACCATGGCTACTCAGCTGTCCTGTGACCGCCCGCACTCTCGGGTGAGCATGGTATCCAATCAGACATACCACAGCTTCAACGACATCGAATCCCATGAACAGACCACCATCGTCTGCCACGCTCCTCTCTCAACAACTCTTAGCAGAGACCGCCCTCCGCCGCCCATTCAGGAAATGCGACGCCAAGATTCTGGCTACGCATCTATTCAACGCAAAGAATCTCGCTCATCGTGTCGCCTATCATCTACCCTCTCGACACCTTCCACTTCAGCCAAACGGCGCTCAAGACCAGCCATTCAACGGTCCACAACCAACACAAGCTCCGGCACTCGCTTGACCAGGAAGGGTAGCAAGGCCGTCTCACAACGTCGGTCTTACCAATGTCGTCCGGCCCAGTCTCAGCAGCCAGTGACGTACTTTGAGTTTCCTGTCTTCACCACTTCGAATCCCGAATATGCCATCGACGAGGCAGAGGTGAATGAGGACAAGTCCGCGCAAACGCCTGTTCATCCCCTGCCACCACAGACGACACACTACTGGACCAGCGACTCTACCAGGAGGATGGAATATGCGGCTATCGATGCCGCCAGCCGGGGTGTGCGCGGATGGTTCATGCGTCACATTGTGCCAGAGAGCAAGCGGCATGTTGGATTTGAGGACGACCGAGGGAGCGTGGTGCGGTACCGTCTGGACCTTGAGGATGACAATTCGGCCGAGAAGACGGACGACCAAAGTGAACGGAGGCGCAAGAGTTGGTGGCTCGGCATCTTCAAACGATGAACCAACCTTCTCGCTTCATCACGCTCGAGATCTCGACATGGAGAACATACATACACGAAAGAACTGGCGCATTTGCATTTAGCGGTCAAAGCAGGCGTCATTAGCAGCACTTTGCAGCATCGGTTCGGCGACTATCATCAACCAACAGGCGTTTTATACCCTTCATTTGGCTTAACATAACTTTCGAGCATTTTTATCGACACACGGGCCGATCTCAACATTTCAGATCGACCCGGTCAACCTTGGCTTTATGGCGTCACAAACACTATGGAGAATTTGTACATTTTTGCAGCATGTTATACGGAGTTTTTACATTATTTACCGGATTGTTTTGGGGGGAAAGGCATATATATGATCAGAATGATGATTTGCTGGCAGGAGTACACTGGGCTGGATTTGCAAAGGAACTACATCAACACTACTGAAGATGGATCACTGGAAAACAGGACAACACCGGAGGAATGGGGTTAAAGGAAAGGCCATGTTGGAAACAACAGCCTTGCCTTTCAACGACGAGAATTTAGCGACAAATGTTTTGTTGTTCTTTTTAATGATCTAATCGCTAAATGGAATTGGAGGGCTTCGCTTGTTTGCAAACACTTCGTTTACCGTTCAATATTGGCGTTCCTTTTCTTCCTTCCATCAGTACACATGCCTTTCTCTGTCGTCACCAGAGGTAACATTGAGCCCTTTGTACATATGTTACACACACTTGGCTGATCTTCCAAGCGCCTCACAGATGATGTACAGCTGCTACCTTGCGCGCGCGGTGAGCTCCGAAGAACAGCATGTCTCACTCACACAGGTATTCTCCCGATTCATTGCGCCGACCTGTCATCCTCTTGATCGTTGTTGCGCTACAAGAGCTCAGCTCAGGAGTCCCTCGGTCACACCAAGCTCGTGACACGCTTCCGTTACTCAAAATTACCTAACAGAACAGGAGCAGAATCAGCGTTCCATTACAATAATTCCGTGTACCAAACAAGTCAAGAACATAATAACCGGTTCATATCGACCTTCGGTGACTCCGCTCTCCTGGATTTTACGTTCACCTTGTACACACCGGATTCTTTGTCAGCGGGAAAAGTCTCGGGCACACACACCGGAAAAGCGGCAAACCGGCACAACTGAATGGGCACTGAATGGTACACTAGCACGTGGCAGGCACGTTTTCATTTTCCATCGTGTTGTTCCATTGTTCGGTTGAACCGACGATTGGACCCCTGTACCTGGATATACAGGGGTCCCTTCCAAGGTCCAGTCCCCGGGTTGATTACGTACTGTGCTCCCCTGTGTGCCCAACAATGAATGCCGAAGGATGACGATCACCAACTCGATTGATCGAAGGTTGTGGAAGGAAGGAAGGGAAAAAAAGGAGAAAATGGAGTCCTTTTCGGTTGTGCAATGCCGCCGTTGATCTATGGAATCTTCTTTTTCTCCTTCTTTATGGAGTCTCACGCATTCGTTGGGGATGCACAGCTTGAGAAATAAAAGGGGGTGCATTCAGGGGGTCAGGGCCTTAGGGGTACCACAACCGGCACTGGGCACCAGCCACCAGGCAGATGCAAGCCTCAGGGGTGTAAGGGCTCGAGGATTGTGATCAGGACGATGACAGGGAATGTCATTGAGAGGCCGCCAGCCAGCCAGGCAGGGGCGGACCGAGTCGTGAATTGGTGGTTGGTTGGACTTGGATACTGAGGACACTCCCTTTTCTCGCGACGAGGGGGGGAGTGGGTGGGTTGTTGGTTGGATAGGGGGTTTGAGTAGATATCAAGGCTCTAGGGGAAGTGTTGAGTTGGGTGTATTCTCTTCTTTTCTCTTTAGTTTGCGTGCTGTCATGATGACTACCTAGGGTCTACGGAGCTACTTGCTCACCTACTGATTCTTCCAACACCAAACCCGAAATTTTCCCTACTACCTCCGTCATCTACTGGACTTGCTGCTGCATTCACATCACCTTTTCCAGCTCTCAAGTATCCTCTCTCACACTTTCACTGTCTTGGCCTGACTTGGTTATTATCACTTTTCCTCCCCTTCTCAGGTCCGATATCCTGTCTCCCATCTCCATTCCCCCCCAGTTGTGCATGCCTGCTTGGACCGCACCAGGTTGAAGTGCTTTTCAACCATCTTGTATCTTCCCCTCAGGAACCGTATCCGCCCTTGCTCCCTCACCAAAGCCCTTCTCGTGACCCTTCTCCCACCATATGACCCTTCTGCTTTTAACTTCATTCCACTATTTCTTGCCGCCGTTGCTGCTCCCACTGCTACTCGACCCCGAACTTGAAGTCGACCCCGAACTCGAGCCCGAGCCTAAGCCTGAGAAGCTTGACCCCGAGGAGCTGCTTGACGTTGGGGCGCTGATGGTAATTGTGGGGAGGAAAACGGGGACGATGGGAGTGTTTCTTCGGGGCTGCGACATTGTGATTCTGAGGTGATGGTGTCGGGCGTGATGTGGTCTATCTCTGGTGTCGTGCTGGTGGAGGTAAGCCGTTTCCGGGTCGAAGCTGGCCTGAGGTTCTGACGAAGTTTGAAGGGAGCTTCGGGGAGGGGAGGGGGGGGGGGGGGGGGGGGGCACAAGTGTCCGTTGCGTCTTGCGTACTTTGCTCTTTGCGGTTTCAGTGATGGGTGGGCGGGTGCATGCACGGCAGTTGGTATCGGTGGTTCTTGCCTAAATAGATCACTGATGTGGAAAAATTTTCTGTGTGGGTTGTCCTTGCTTCGTGGTGGGGGCAGGAGCGATGCGTGAAGGTGAGCCACGACGCGATCATGTAGCGTTTGCTTCAATTGTGGCGTTCTCCGTTTGTTTGAAGAAGGTTTCGGATGCGATCACGAGAATATATCTTCGAGGAAGAGCGATTCCATATTGATGGCACATTTGATGACCCTTGTGTTGGTTTCAAGAGCACTGTTTTGGAGATTTGAAGTCATCCTTCGAGGACCAACAACAATAACAACAAGTCCATCAACACCTACATTAACACTAAAGCCGACACTGCCGTATGCGTCCGCTTGGTCATCAATATACCAAGAATAGGAGGGAGGTGCATCGCAAGAAACAAACACGTCCACCATGACACACAAGCTGCGGAATTAGACCACGAAGTGTGGTCGCGAGGAGCGACTCCATCCTGCGAACCGCTGCCGGGCTCATCCCGGGATAGCTTAGACACTCCCGATGGTTCACCGCGGCTTTCACGGTACCGAGTAGATGGAGGTTTGAGGATGTCACGGTTGGAAGATAGTCATTCCAGGGCGTCGTTTCACGTGTATGTATAAGTACCGGTCGTATCCAACCAGCTATCACTGACGGAGCACATCCCACTCTTCGTTTGCTGCCACCCGACGTCCTAGGTAGTGCTGGCCGGCGAGCACACCTAAACCTAGATTGTGATGGTGGAAAGGAAGTGACGTTGAGATAGGTTTGGGAGTGGGAAGGGGCCAAGGGGCGAGCAAGGATGGTCGCTGTCCACGATGCATCCACATCGACGACTAGGGTAGTAATCTCCACGCGGAAACATACGCTAAGCGATGCCAAGATGTGGTGATAGCTTCATTATCGCTATCGTTTCTTTCCTCTCATATGGCATGCAAAATAAAATATCACAGCTGTGCATTTCGTTCCCAAATAAAAAACCGCAAAAAAGTGCAAAAAAAAAAGTGACAAGAGCAGAGATCGAACGGCGGACGTACGAGAGATGGGAGGGAGTAGAAGAGCCCTATTTGCGTAGCCGGAAGACGCCATCTCAGAAGTACTGCCCTGGCTGTGTTTTAGGCGGTCGTGGGCGGTCGTGAGGGTGCGATCGTGGGGGGGCAGGGCACACAGGGCCGGGAGCTCCAGGGCATGTGGTGCACAACCCTCTGCTAGTGCAATGAGAGCTCAGCACACCACACCGCTCGACCACGCTGCCACTTGTCTGTTGAATATGTGTTGAGTTGGGGTCACTTATAAACCCCCATTCGAGGGCTTTCTGGGTTTACTTAAGATGCACCACAGCCACACCGCCACGCAGCATGTGCCTCCATGTCTGCAAGCCTCTCATTGCCGGGCCACGATGCTGGAAACAGAGAGTCATACTTCATGTTCGTTTTCGACTTTGTTGGCGATCCATCGTGGGAAAGAGCTGATAGATTGCAAAGAGACCAGCAGGCAGAAATTATCGCGGCAAGTGCGACAGACGAATTTGCGAGTCTTGGGTCTACGGGCAACTGGCAAGTGCAGAATACTTGACACTTTCCTTCTAATGAAGCTTGGGTCACAAGACTACCTGCACATGAAGCTGTTCACACCCTGACCAAGGCAGTGCTACCGTCGTGATGCTGATCACAGCTTGCGACCCGTGGCATGTTCACTACAAGCCTCAGCTTTGGGAGTCTTGCGACTCGGGTACAATCGGTTCTGGTGAAATCACTTGGTTCACGCCTGATGGCAACTTCCTGCCGGAATCGAACTTCGTGAATCTAATGACTGCCTTCCGCTTCAAATATAGGTGATTAAGGACATGCAAGAGCAAAGCTTTTCAGCGAAAAGCACGCAAGGACGGTAAAAAGCTCCTGCCAACAAGTTGATGGAATCAGAGCCCGGAACGTAAAGAGATCTTTTCGCTTTGCTGGATTTCCATCTTGGGCAGTATCGACTGTGGGATTGTGTTATCTTGCATCGAGAACTTGAAACAAGCGGATTTCTCATTCATGACCTCGATTTCAACCCTCTACATACTTCCCCGAATAACTCACGCATTCTACAGCCTACGGTGCATACACATCATGCCAAAGGTCCATAGTTATGGTCTTTTAAGCTTCTTGCCATTCTTGTGACCCAAAACCATCTCGTGTCTGCTGAGTGTTGACCGTCCTCGCCGTCGTCAACTCCTTCCCTCCAGTGACCTGTTCGGTGGGTGTCATCCATCTCTTATGAACAAGGGTGTCCCATCCTATAAGTGAAGTAGCAACAGAAGAGGGTCCTTCATTCCTTCTTGCCAATCATCGTTGTATGATGTGCCCGCCAAACGTGATGTTGTGCAGTTTTTATTAGGAAGGATACTACGCTAGGTTCGGCCCGCCTCATTGGTGCGAAGGCGAACGGAGATCTCGCGGAGTCCGGCCACTTCCAGGCCCCGCCGGGAAACTTGTCACCTTGGATTTCAGCTTTCTCTCTCTTTCAAATCTTTCTGGATTGCCTGGGTCTCTAACCAGCTTCAATGTAGCACTTTTGGTGGCTTCCGGGCTTGAAAAGTTCGGCGAACTCGGCCACCAAACATGGATGCACTGTTGAAACTCGGTGACATTCCTGGTGGGATCAAATCACTAAATCTAGAATGGAAATGGAAGAGCTCAGGAAGTTGGTTTCCTGATTAAGGTTTTGCCAGGATGTCCAACGGCCCAAAGGCAGAGGGCAAGTGCTACCTTGGAGCGGCTTGGAGAGCTTCCGTTGACCAATCGCCCAACCTGACTCCCACCACTTAAATGATCGTCATAAGATTGCTCTTGCCAAGAAGGAGGGAAGCATGGTATGTAGTGTACCTCGGAGGGAAGGAGGGGGACCTCATGCAAGATCAGCACGAAAAGCAAGATCCGTCACACATCACGCACTTTGAATTGATGGGGGTATCGTATCCGCGTCACTCACGGAACTCCGTCGTGATGTCGCGGATCTCGTATCCGTCCCTCCACAAAAAGACAACGCGGAGACTGTGACAAAGACAGTTTGACAAAGGGGTCCAACAACTGAACAACACTGCCAAACAATGGCATTTCTTGGTTTTTTCCATGCTTTGTGATGTTAATTATTGGATTCGGCCTTTGTCAATTTTCACCGTCTTTCTCAGTGGTGTACCTATGCTGCTGGGAGATGTTAGTTGTGCATTACTTGCACTCGGTGCACTCTCATTAGGATTGCGCAAAATGTTCAAAGAGAAAAAAGCGAATCATTTACTGGCTAGGTAGTAACTGCTTCAACTCCTCGCTCTGACATAAAGTAGAGAGAAAATTTTCTTAACAAAACTAGGCCTTAGTTTCGAAAGGAATGGAAGGTAGCATGCTATAAACAGGGAAAGAGGAAGATCATTATCCCCAGATCATCCCATCATGTACAGTCGTCATTCACAACCCAGCTCACTCCTCCAGACCATTTCTTTCGATTTTTGTTGTTCATTCACTCAAGGGAGAGTGAAGAATGGAGGGATTGTGACGCCATCAGGCCCCACAAAGAACGCTAAGTGGTTTTTTTTTTTCCTTTGCTTCCCAACACCGCTTAGAAGCCAATGAGGCCGAGGAGACCGCCAGCAAGGCCGCCGAGGAGGGAGTGGAGGAGACCACCGACGAGGAAGAGCAGACCGGCGACAACCTTGTCGAGACACTTGAGCAGACCAGAGAGAGCGATAAGGAGAGGGGTGAGGAGGGGGATAAGGCAGCCTGTTCGATGATGATTTGTTAGCTTGGAAGTCCCTTCACCGGGCATGAAATGTGAACCAGGAAAACGTACCGAGACCAAGCTTGATGATGAGGAACTTGAGGGTGCAGGTGATCTCATAGACGAGGATCTTGATTTTCAGGGTCAAGCAGTCCTTGTCGCAGGAGCCGCCATCGGTGCGGGCAACGGGCTCAGTCCAGAACTCGCGCTTGGAAAGGGTGGCGGTGGCTGCCTTGAGGGCGTCGGTGACGGCGTCGAAGTCGGGCTTGAGCTTGTTGGCGGCATCTGTCTGCTGGGCGAGGGTGGGGTTGTCGGGGTAGCGAGCGGCAGTTGCGTCTGTTCAAGTTGTGGTTAATATCCAACATAAAGTTCGAGTCGAAACCGAAGATGGAGGAGAAAGGAAGACATACTCATGTTCGCGGTGTGCTGGCGGACAAGGGCGGTCAGCTGATCGATCTGATCAGCCTGGCTCTCGATCTGGCGCTCCGCAATGATGGGAGTCGCGAAAGCCGAGGCGGCAAGAGCGAAGAAAGAGAAGAAGATTCCGGCCTTCATTTTGATGGTGGTTGGTGAATAAAGTCCTTGGAAGAAACTTTAAGAAGTTTTTTGTGAAAGAGAGGATGAGAGGGCTGTGAAGAGCTGAGAAGATCTGGGAACTCTGAGGCTGCTGATGCTGATGATGATGAGAAGAATGAGACTGGAGTTGAGAAGAGGAAAGGCCTCTATTTATGTCTTTCGATCGAGGTCAAGGTGGTGTTGATCTTCGATGGTGTCGGTGACATCGTCTTCTTTCCTGTCAAATCCTCTTCCTCCTTCTCCTCGTCCTCGTCGTCTAGTCGTTGAGTGTATTCCCAAGTGCCGATAGTCGGCCATGTTCATTTCCTTGTTTAGCCCCCTGAAAATAGGTGAAGCTTGCATGATCCACAAAGTCCAACCACCACGGGAAATCACCAACTTGTGGACTAGGTTGCAACGGTGGCGAATATTCCCATTCTCCTCCTTCATCAGAGTAACTGAATGCATGATGACCATACGTGGCATGCCTCTTCTGTGGATACATGCAGCCATTCCCAGTTTCCTGACATGGGTATGGCGGCTGAATGACCAGGGGAAGGCTGTACAGATTGAGAATAGACCCAAACTGTGTTTGCATCGAGATCGTCGTTGAAGCTTTGCTTTCCTGTAATATCATGGAAATCAAGGGTCCTAGACCCCATATGGGACGGCTGGTAGACATCTATTTTGAAGAAAGTTCCCTGCTGATCAAGGCTCCTTGCCGTGTTGAAGGCGGGCATCACACAAACTAACGCAGAAAGACCGGAATAACCGCCCGGATCTACCCCGTCTTTACATGAGATGGTTGAGGGTTCTTTGGCATCCGAGAATCCTATGTAACGAGCGCAGGTGAAGCAGCTTCTCAGTAGGTGAATAGAGTCTTTCAAGGAGTCGGCCTTCACAATTGAACGTATGTCGTGACGTACCCACATGTATTCAGCCGCATCTCATGCTGGTCAGGCGTGACTCGAGGGAAATCAAAACTTCTCTGAAAGGGGGGACGACCAGTGTGCTTCCACTAAGGGAGTCAATTGGGTATCTGGGATGGACTCATCCACAATGAACTCCTTCCTGAGCCTCTAGATCCTACTGTGCAAGATCACTGGTGACAAACAGGAGCCAGGGGCATGTGTCCGACTGAACGATAGCCCATTGGCCACCCAATATTTGCGGCGCATAGGACAATAGCCTCATTTGCCAAGTTCTTGACAATAATATGGAGAAGCGGATGGTGTACTGCATGTTGAGGAGGCCTAAACCGCCGAGTCCTTCATTGATGCCACCTGATGATGTCAGACAACATGAACATCATGAATCTTTTGGTCGTCGTTGTTGGCCGGTTTGTGAGAAGTCCTCACCCAATATATACGGGCGTGGAATAATTGGTCCAGACTCGAGTACTGGACTTACATGACACGGTCTGAAGGAAATTTTTTGACAACTGGTGCGTTCTTGACGTGCTAGGCCTGGCAACGCTGATATCCTCGTGAAACTGTTGATCCGCTTGAAGATCCTACAAAGGATCAACGTGAGTAGTCTCACCATAACAGATCATAATTTCTCATCTCGGCATAGACTGTGGAGATATCTATGGAAGAACACGAACCTTTCGGTGAAACTGGTAGGCAGGCCGTTTGCTCAATGTCTCAGTGCGGGCATCATGACATTTGAGACCTGGCGTTCGATCAACAGGGCGGAAGCTACAGTGTATAACCAATAGACGAATAATTGTCGAGTGTCATACTGTATGGAATAAATCCCTGTTCATCTTCCTCCTATGGGCTATGCGGAACGGCCCATGGGGTGACGGACTGACGGGTGTACCGCTTCCCACAAGCCCGGACGACAAAAGAAGAAAAAAAGACAAGTGTAGCTGAGCCGCTGCAATTTACCAGCTGTAACTCTGGACGGCACCATGCTTTGTGAAAAGGCGGTTATAGCTTTGACAATTGCGGGGAGATTGACTCAAGATTATTGTCGTTACATTTTCACTATCGCCCAATATATCTGTACCCAGAATTAGCTATGATCGACACCATAAGGATGCATAAACCAAGGGCAGTTAATGAACAACGAAGTCCTTTGATAGAATTTCGAACCCGTAATCTCCATAATACTTCAAATATAATCCAAGCCAAGCGTACAGTACCATGTTAGGTGGAGGTATCTGGTGCCGTGTCGAGGGTGTACATGTCTGGTCATGAAAATCCCAAGATGGGCCCTGCCAATATCATCTGTCACTTGTCAGTTTGGATCGACGATAGTAAAGCTTGTTAGCCTATCAGAGCATCACAACTCATCCGATCTCAACAGAGGCTGTAAACCGTTGAGACCTCTTACAGTGGTTTCTAAAACGACAGCCCAAAGGGTATAGGATCTGCATTGCAGCACAGTGTCGTGATGTCCTTTGCGGAGATCGCAGCGTTGCGTTCCGATAGCTGTTAGCTCGAAGACTAGCGAGTTCTGGAGTTTTATTCGCAGTGTTCGATTTCAGCGCTCCAACGGCCGCATTTCTTCAACCACACGGGTGCCGGCCTAGAGGAGTCCAGATCTCATTCCTGATGTTAACGTCAGCGAGTCCAAAAGGGAAGGAATATCAGCAGTTTGATGGTTTTTCTTTCTTCTTTGACCCTGTTGATCCACCCAGCAACACGACATTTGCGTTCCACTGCAGAGAAAATGGCCGTGCGGGCGCCTGTCATAACCGCAGGAAATCCTTTCAGCTGCGCTGCCAGCGAGCTAGACGCAGAACAAGAACAACGATCCGGGGCATATTAGCCGCCCCATCTTAGGCTTCAGCTCGCCAGCTCGAGGACAAGCATGACAAGGTCGAATTATGGTGCATGATGGCAAGGTTGACCACCAAATCAGGCTTGACTATTCCAGAGCCTGGGTTACCATAGTTGCTAGGTTGTTGCAAGAAGCGATGGCGAGAGCTCACGGATGATGGTAACGTTGTATAGCGCCGAAATCCCGAGAGCGGACGGACCACGACATACATACCAGTTTCGGCCCCACGGAGCAACATGCACCCGCCGTTGGGGAGGAGGGTATCCTGCAGACTGCGGTTGGCGAGTTGCCATGATGTCGGATCAACACCTCCTGACGGCCAGCCAGCCACCCCTAGGTCACGGCATCGTTGCGTGAAACTCGCAGCCGGTGAGCGCCCGCTCGAAGGACAAAGGTTGGTAGTCATTTTCAAACTCTGATCAGTTGTGTCGTGTCGTGTTGGTGTAGCCAACAGTCCACTCTCTTCGTTTCTCGGTCTGTCCAACCATCCGGACGCTTCGCAACGATTTGTCATGGAGCATAGCCTGTAAGTGAATCAGCTAGTCTGGAAAGAGACGGGGTAACGTGATCATGGAGCTGTGCTGCTCAACTGAGACAAGGCGCCGTTGAAGACGCACGAAGGGAGAAATGCCAGTCATCCACTTTAGTAAGGTAGCATCGCCACCCCTGGTCAGTGACAGCGGGAAGGTGTGGATCGCTCCACAGCGCTAAAGACGCACCCAAGCCCAATCCATCCCTTTAACGGTGAAATTGTATCATTCCCATTTTTACAAGACACAGGAGCAATTGGGCCAATAGCAGGCTCCTATTTTCCCTACGAACAATTTACGATTGGCCCAATCGTGTCTTGGCAAAAAAAATGATACAATTTCACCGTTAAAGGGATAGGTGCCCTGTCGACTCTTGAACTTGACCCACCACACACCCAACTTCACTCCATCGTCGAAGGTGACAAGCTGGGATATGGGATTGATCGGCCACATCAGCGGAAACCTCATGAACATGTTGGACCCGGGACGGGTGACCGGAAGGAAGCGGCCGTGGTCAACGTGTATCTTGCTCCCGGCATCTCCGGGTCGTTCTCGGCCACCCCGGGATGAGGTGGAGGGCAGGCAGCCACCGACTCACCGTGACAGCGCCTTGGAAATCGGCGACGACATCGGCGACGACATCGGCGACGACATCGGTGATGACAGCCGTGATGACAGCGGTCAACGGATTGCCGGCAAAGGTTGAATCTCTCCACGGTCTTTTCCATCGTTTTCCAAGAGCCAAATTGGGATGGACATGCGGAATGAAGAAATGCTGATATCACTGTGCAGGCCAATCTGTTGTTGGTCAGGAGTGCACACATCGGGCGACAGCTGGAAAGTCTCTGCGTTTGTCTGGAGTTGGACGATTGCTGACGGAAATATCGAGATGGAAACTTAATGGAAGGTTGTTTCTCGACGCCAGGTTCCCAAGTGCGGTGCCGTCAATAACAGAAACCAGTTAAGGAGCAGCAGAAGCCTGCAAATGTCAAGTGGTCCGTCATGAAAATCCGGAGAGGGCGGGAGATGGGTACGTACCGAATACGTCGAAAGTTTGGTTGCTGATGTGACTTTATGGAATCTAATCAATGGGGGTTCATCACAAAAGGTTCAGTTATGGGTTCTTGTTTGTACCGGGTGCAGTGCCCACTGCCACTTGCCCTTTTTACTCATTCATTCTCTGTCTTCGTTGTTCCCTCCTCGTTGAGCTGGAGTTGGAAGCACGCAAATCTGACGACCATCAAAGACGGAATTTGTGTTGCTGATTTGGCAGTTGCCACATGCAATTTGTGCGCTCTTCTTGGTTGTGGATAGCAGTTGCAGCCCCATCAGAACCACATCTTCCCAGTTGATGCTTCCTTCCACTCTCCTTTTGCTTTCTTCTTGTGCCCTCTTCAACACATTGCAACCGCGAACCTTGATGGCCTTGGCTGCTCGTCACAGATTGCTGGTACAATTTTCCGTCTCTTCTCCCTGCTCGTGCTGCAGTGTTGGGAAGGAGCCCATCACATCGCAGAGAGAAGGCGGGTTTCAGTGATCACAACATCACTCCGACCCAGTTCAGCCGGGCAGTTGCAAAATCCCGAGGGAAGGAAGCACCATCAGATGCATTGTGACGGGAACGGAACGAGACATCGCCAGGGCAACTCTCAAACTCTACCACCCGTCTACATGAGCTGTCATCGTCACCATCGGCTGGATGTCACCGCCAGGTCCCGCTATTTGAACCTTCCTCGTTCTTTACCAACCGCTAATCCATCAATGGTACGGATTGAAGATTTCCGACAGTGAATTCAACTGTTATATAGGTATTGTATGTTCTTCATTCTGACTACCAGCTGTGTACAGGTGTCGGTTTCTCCGGACTGTCCCTCCACTGTCAAGGACGCTCGTCAACGGGCCGAGCACTGGATATGACCAACACCACGATCCGATGCTTCTTATACTTGTTTCTGCCGTGAACATGCGCCTTATCCGACACAGTTTGAGAGACGAATACAAGGCCAGGCAGTCTGCACTCTGCACTCCTTCCTTACATTAGCGAGGCAAACCTGCCCTGAAGTTGGCATAAAACTGGCAGAACAGTCAAACGGTATGTCCGTCACCGTCTGACATCAACGTGGCTGTTGTATCGGTGACTTGGACACACTTCAGGAAGCGATACACAAAATACGATATGCTGATAAGAATTTCGGCATGAATACAACACTTCTTATCTAATTGTGCTTATACAATGTAAGAGTTTTCATCGAGGCCGTTACCGCATTCCAAAAACGCCTTTCGTCTTTTGTTCATCATTTCATTCTTCAATTCCGGCGCCATTATACGCGGAAGTCTAACTGATTTTGAAAATAGCCTAGTGTCTTGACTTTCTATTTCGTGGCCGCTGATGTCCAGAGGTCTGCATCCTACGAAAGTGGTTTGTTTTGGAGAAGTCGTGTGTACGTGATACAACAATGGCCAGGCTTAGGGTTTTCCATTTTGAGTGAGTAAACGGTCCAGATTTCCAACTTGCACACACAACCCTGCACCAAGATCCACTGCTAACGGATGTTTCTCTACAAAGATGACAGACGATGTCTCGAAATCCATTCCGCCGAACATCTTGCGTCGACAAGCTCATCGATTCCAAGCCACAAGCACCAAATCCGCTGCCCAGACCACTGGCTTCCTCTGGTACAGAACTGAGCTCGACTTCAGGTGGAGTGGTAGTCTGTGTCGGCCATCAGTCGGAGCAGCTACACGACAGTCTTTACCTTCTCAAACACCGTATAATCTCGTAAAATTGGGGTTCCGAACTGCAGAGTTCAAGGTGTACGACAACCACGTACATGCTCTTCAATTACTGCCGATAGCATTTGGCGGACCTTCAACCCTACTGTATCTCACGACACCCAATCCCAATTTCCCGGGGCTGTACGCCATGTTGCCTGGAAACCTCGGAGGGGGCCGAGGTTTCGTCTGTCCTCGGCAGACTGTCAACATGCAGGAGCCGTATCTCTTCTGAAGCCACCCCACAGGCTTTTCAGAAAGAACCAAACAGGAATTACCCAGTCTCAAGCGCAGGATACATGCATCTTCAAGGCATCACCAAACCATTTCCGGTAAAATCCAGAGGTTTTGGCGCAGTCGACTGGCTCTGTATCCAACTTCAGCCGGTAATGTCGCTCGACCATCCAAGTTGAAACAGAGGGCAATGCTCGTCAGGGCTCGAATTGCATTTGCCCTGTTCTCTCAAGTACCGCGAAGACTCAAGTTATCCAGAATCTAGGATTAGGGGAAACTTCAAGGTCCTTTTCCGGCTACAGATCGGTCGACTGCCTGCCTCAGGATTAGGGATTTCCTAGGGAATCGTACAGTCTGTTGCGTTGACGCATCAGGTATGTAGCCGAGAAAGGAAGTTTCCTCAAATCCTGGATTCTAGATAACTCAAGTCCTTGCGGTATAAGAAGGTTGGATCCCGCCCGAGACTGTTGGATCTCGAACAAAGACAGGTCAAGCTGAGGCCGTTACATGTGCCAGGAGTGTCTTTGAACCAGGATGCTGAATTAAAAGTCGCTCGTTGACGCCTTCTTTTCTTTTCTTTTCTTTTCTACTTCCTCGAGACCAGTTTGCCTTGCCTCCTTCGGGCGACGCAGTTCCGTCACGTCCCCATTGCCCGCTCGATTTGCTGTTCTGGTCTGGTAAGTGGCGGCGGTAAAAGCACTGTCAACTCAACATTCACTAATCGTGTTGCTGGCAGATATTTTCCCAAAGTCGCACCGCGCACGAGGGTAGTCCATGAACCACTCCTAACTGAGGCACTGAAACCCAAAAGAACCGGGTGTTTGGCAACTTGTCTTGTTGTGGTAACCTCGGTTCCATGGAAGAGATGGCCGGCCCTGAGCGGATGGACTCGGTGTGCAGGGTGAAGGTTGTACACCAGATGGCCCGTGATACGCGCCCACGCTTGCCGGATGGAACGCTCGACCGCGATCCGTCCAGTCGGCCTAAGAGCTGCTGGGAGGCTTGTCCAGCCCGGCAAGCCCTTTTGCGCCCAGTACCCCCCAATGTTATGCGCAGCTGCTACATACCAAAGTGGTTTAAATGCCCTTATGGACACAGCTGCTGTTGGGCTACAGTCCAACATATCGCTTACGGCTCCTCCGGTTGCACGTGCAATCGAGCCCAAGAGGCTGAACACTCTTATGTCGAGAAGCCGCTTCCAGGATTGATGCATAACACCTGGTATCCGCTGACAGCTTCGTCGAAAACCGCTCATGCATCGACTTCAGATGTCTCCGATCCTAGAGGTCCTCTGGCCGGGTATTTAAGCGCCGAAAATCTGTCAGGACTGACTGCGACTTCCGCTACACCAAGAACGAATGTGGCGAGCAACTTCCCCCTTACTGTTGCGGCTCTCGATACACCAGGAACGACCGCAGCGAGCAACTCCTCCCTCAACGCTGCCACTCCCGCTACGCCAGAAACGGCCGTGACGGACGAGGATGGTGATGTCTCCCGGGCTACACTCAGTACGGCAACCACACCCAGCATGGCAGTCACGCCCAGTACAGCAGCCACTCCCAGTGCAGCAGGCACTCCTGTGACAGAAAGCACTCTTAGCGTTAGGGTGGGGTCATGGCGCGGATGGGTGAATCCATTTGGGCTTGGGCGGCCGCCCTCAGGGTTCACTCCGGAAGATTTTGGCGATAAGAATCGCTAAAATCACATGGATCTGAAGACCTTGATCTGATGGGCATATCGCCATCTTCTGGGTGAGTCGAACGGGGTTTCTCTTCCTGCAATCGTCCAATCAAGGCAATCCTCCCCAGGGGCATGCTGCGCCCCTCGTTTTCACATAGGAGAAACAAGTAGGGCGCGTTAGGGGGGAAGATATCTTTACCAGATGTGCGGGATGTCCGGGTGATGTATGGTTGACAGTTTTTGAAGAGGGGAGGGATAACTGGGAAGTAATGGGCGGCCCAGGTCCTGAAGGTCGTGGCATGCGTGACATTGTAGCGAATATGGCGTTTAGTTTTCTTTTTTTCTTTCTTCCCCAGCATCTTATTTTAGTTGTTGTCAATCTTTCCTTCCGTTGCTCTCAACCTTTCCATCCGTTGCTCTCAGCCTTTCCTTCAATTGCTCTCAACCTTTCCTTCCGTTGCTCTCGGCCTTTCCTTCCGTTGCTCTCAGCCTTTCCTTCAATTGCTTTCCTCTAACCCAGATCTCCATCTGCCTCCTTCGTTTATTGCTCCTTCCCCGCTCCTATTTTTCCTTTGTACCGCCGCATTCAAAGGGAACGCTTATGTCCATGATTTTGTTGCATCTTCAACCGATGAGAACGGTTCGTACATGTACGCGTCAATTTCGAGAGTGTCTGTTATATCGACTGCTGTCCCGTACCAATTCAATTGGTATTATAGTATATGCGGTATTTCTTAGGGTTCGTAAGCGAAGATTGAATTCGGGTCTTTAGGTACCGCTTGGTTATTTTTGTTAATACGTTAGTTGAGACAGTTCTATTTTTACGTTTCGAGATGATGGTTCGTTGCGCCTTCCTCTACTTCTGGGATTTGGGTTTCCTTTGGGTAGTAAGGTGGCCCTTTAGTGTTATACTTGCCGAAACTTCCTATAGGATTGCGGTTAAGGAGTTGTTCTACAGACCTCTTGAGCTATCGCTTGTACCTTACGTTGGTTGCAGATCATAAGTATCTATTTTCTGGATTTGCAAATCAGTCGGTCCGTATCGCGGTGGTGCCTTCGTGAACATACGTGAACATACTCGTTAATCAAAATCTTGAAGCCATGCTGAACAGACGGGGACAATCTGCATAGAGTGGCGGGCCTCATACCAAAAGTAGAAACCTCTCACTCGTGATTCGCTCAACTTTGCAAAGACATCGCACACTTTGACTCTCTTTCCAAAGGGCTTGCTTTGTTAACTTCGGTTGCGATTTCGCTCCGGCAGGGTTGCTGCGTTGGCAGTCGTTTGCTCTTTCCTCCTTCCTTTGGTGATACTGACTGAACTCGCTTTCACGCTTGGGGTGGTTCCTTCCACGCCCAGCCGACCATGGTCCGTGAAACTTCTCTCTATGACTCAATTCTCCCATCTGGTCAATTCTAATATTCCTCATTTCTTCCACCCCTTCTCCTCGTCGTCTATTTGTCCTTGGATCATTACCCTCCAAGACACCTTGCCTTTTCCCGACCGGCCTGAATACACTCTCGGTTCATCTTTACCCATCCAGCTTTCGATTCTACTCGACACGATGTCCCGACAACGTCGACACACTTTTAGTGGTCCTCGACCCAGCACGCAGGAATTCGTTGCCGCAGGTTCACAGATATTCTCAACGAACGGAGATCCCGGCTCTTCGTCTGCCGTCTCCCAGGCTGACCATGAGATCGTTGATGCGACGACGCAGACGAGTGACCAAAACGCTGATATAGCCGATATGCCGCTACTCACTGGAGCCAACAACAATTCCGAAAATTTCTCGGCCTTCGCCCAATTCAGATCAGACAGAATACCTGAATTGACCGAAGCCTTCACTCAACTGGGGACTGGCGATGAATCACGTTCCAACCCGGGACCTGATACACCTTCCAATCCGATACCTGGTACACCTTCTTCCACAGCTACGATACCTGTGGCGGTCCACGGACTGTACGAATTGTTCGATCATGTGCCTCGTCAGGCCTTTTCTAGGCATGTCGTACGCGATATACCAATGGCCTCCTTCGATGCATTCGTAGGGGAACTGGTTCAATCCGGTTATTTGGATTGGGAGGACGACGACCTACCCATTAACCCACCAACAAGAGTCGCGATCATGGCCTTGACATTTCAGCAGCTTGCATCTCCCGCTAAACTCAACCTGCCTCCAGATGTCGTTGAAAGGTTAGTGCCAATGGTTAGGTAGCCTAAATGTTGCGGACCGCACGAGTAGCGGCTTACTTGATGAATTTCCAGGATTTTCATCGACGTCTCTAAAGCCATCCTTCTACTGTCTGGGAGGCCAGGGACGCCACAATGGTTTTTGGACGTCGCCACAAAACTTCGTGGTCTCAGGCAAGACATGTAAGCCGAATAGACAATTCCCTAGCGCCCAGAAAAATGTCGGTTTTTGGAGCAGCGTCATTTCGGACAGACACTTGCGCAAACTCAGGGGATCATGGGATCATGGATGAAGTGCATTGGCTTGTGCAATTGCTAACGGTCGACGGTGGAGATAGAACCATCACTGACCCGCATGAAGTCAACACCGAGCCGGATGGTACATGGAACGTATAGAATCCCGAGCAGACATGATGGGAGGAAAGCGTAAATTATCAGCACCCAAGCGAAGCATGTAAATCGGTATTCAGTAACATCTTAGGAGCTTGGAAATCCCAACTTTCTTCCTCCCACTACCCACGTCCCGGCTGGGTAACTTCTGCTCCTGCAAAACATGAGCTAGGAGTGTCGCCGGGGCTTTTTGTGTAATATCTCAGACGTCTAACATTTCTTCCCAAAGACGTACATTAGGTTCTAGTCCATTCCTAGTTTGCTTGAATGATATCGGCAGAGACTCCCGTCCCTCCCAACATCAGAAGACAAAAACGATGCTTGGTAGCTCATTGGCCGTTGCCCAATCAAGTCTCCATGTCATTGTCCCCAGGGTTTCTGACTCACATTTTTATATCCCGTGACAGTTTGGTCCGACACCGAGCAAGCGGTCAGGACGATGTAATAAGCGTTCTTGTTCAAGCCGAACAATGGTTGTTGGATATAGGGACGACAAAAGGGTCTTCCCGTCCATGTCCTTGATGTGAGTAAGGACCTAGGTATATGTCCATCAGATGCTCTAGATGCAAGTCATGACATTTTTGTTCATTCCCTTAATGCAAGTAATGACCTTTGTGTCCATATCCCGAATGTAAGATGTAAGTGAGCATTGGAAGGACAAACTGCTGCACTGTCGGTCATCATATGGCACACACCCGTCCACCATGTACTTCGTGGGCGATTGGGATTGGTTCGTAGTCAGCTGAGTATCGTGCATTCTAGGTAGAGATTTCTGATAGCTAGAGGTAGCAGGTATGATTGGTTCCTTCGGCGTATGTTTGTTGCATCTGTGTGTGTGTGGTTCTGGATGTTCTAGATGTTCGGAGATTACGGGCTCGGGACTGGTGACTACCCTAGGGACTAGGAGTCCCTTACACTTTGGCGGTTTAGGTTATGTCGATTCAAAGGTGCTCCAGGTATGGCTTCTAAGTCTACCTCTAGTTGGACGATTGCACATGCAGCTCCGTCTCCAAGCTCGGTTTTTAGGTTCGGGATCGCATCGCCCTATGCCTCCGGGCTAGAGGATATCTTGATGATTGTCATCCCGGAATTAGGTAGATGATGCGGTAGGTGCCCCTATCTACGTAGACTTTCGAGACGTGCTAGGAGTTCGTTTCATGTTGTGAATATCCTACTCAGGTCCCTAAGTTGAGGTAGCATGTTTAGTTGATGCTCCAGAACACACCTCTGGGATTGCGTTTTTGTTAGACCGTCGGTGTTAGGGATATCTTCGGGAGGCCCCAACGAAGATTATCTTTTCGTCCCCGTGACATTATAATTGTCGAATTTTAACGTACGTGCTTATGCAATATGCACATCAAGAACAGACATCCATGCGCCGCTCGCATGAAAAATGATTTCTAACAGCAGAATGTTGTATTGTATAGCTGCGCACCTTTCGTGGGGTATAAATGGTCGTGCTAAAGAATGATGGTGCTGGTCGCTGATCCTGTGGTAAGAGCTGCCGGGAGTATTTAAAATGAGGCCTTGTTGGATGGAAGTCCGTGCCCTGGGCCGCCCATTCACTGGCCTCGCCCATTCACCGGCACTCCCTTCCCGGTATTCAGGCTGTCATGGTTTCCGTTTCTCCTCTTCCGTTAGACAACTCCAGAATCAAGTCCTTTTCGTTGTCGCCTTTTCCAGCCTCCAACAGGCATTTGAGACTTAGTAATGTAAGAGGGGGAGGGATCTAGATCATGAGGGGTAGACCGAGAACGTAGGAGTGATGAAGAGGAGAGAGAAACATTGTCGAGAAGAAATTGAATGGACAGTGCGGAGAGCATAACGCTTGGTGCATATACAACGGCTTACTCGATGCTTGGACACGTGTACTGCATATGCCGGTGATTGTTGGACTTCACTTGTGCCGGAATTCTAGTCCGTAATTTACTTCTAGCGATGTTTGTGTGTCTTGGTCTGTGCGAGTCATGTTTTACGACCCTTTTGTACTAAAATTTCTACGTAGACTCGTCGTATGTTCGCTTCCGTCTTAACTGTGTAACGCCAAGGATAGTTACAATACGTAGTATCATCGTCCTGAATCATCGACACTGTCTGGCTCACTGCCATGATCTGTCATTTTTTCCATCTCCTACTTGGCATTTATCTCCATCTATCGTTGTATGCACAGAGACTGATAAGAGCAGAGCGAGCCTCCTACGTTTATAAAAGCTATTGACTCGCTCAGCTACGCATATTAATACCTGGTTGGGTGTCAACGTAAGTTTAATAGTTGCCAGTCCTACCCGAGGTCCACTATTGCCAACTCAGGTGGCCATACGTGCCATATCATTGGGCAGTTGCGAACCACTTAAACCCTAAACGGCATGCGCGTGAGATATGATACGGATCATACGAGCTGTCCTAGCGAGCGTGGCTGGGGTATTTGTATCAGCTAGGAAAAATTTACCAATATTACACCGCGTCTAGCATCCCTCTAGGAACAAATTCAACCACAAACAATCTCATCCTTACATCGCACAAACCACCTCTCATCAACCATAAGATTTACTAATTTCGATCCGGTGCTCACCCACCGTTCTTTTATAACTCGACTAGTAATCTCTTTTCTCATTCCCAGTCCACGGCATGTTCTCAAACCTCAAACCTTCATACGGTTAGACGCGGTTTATCTCCAAGCGGAGACGGAGAACTTGCACAATTTGAACCAAACATTGCGTCTACTCGAGCGCCCTTCTAGCTCGCCTCAGCTTTCGGTCAACAACAACACCAGCTCACGAGTCACAGCTTCCCGCGCGACAACCAAGCGCTGAAGGGAACTTGTACTCAACCCAGGCGACCGGGAAGGAAGGCCCCAAGGGAGCCGTTCTCACGCGTTCACAACGTGGCCAACCCATCGGCTAGCCAAAGAAGAACACCGGACACGGGAAACCGGCGATTGCCTGACATCGCGCGATCCGGTCTCCATCTTTGGCACCTGGATTGCCGTCTTCGCCTATCCTTCACATTATGAGGATTGGCCGTTCATCCTAACCCGGATCTACTGTTCCCAATTATTGAAAGGCGAACCTCCGAGGCGCGGTTGACACTCGGCGCAAAATGGATATTTATCGAGCATATGAGCTTCACTTCCGGTTGAGCAAGGAGGTAGACGATCTCGAAAAGGAACTCGAGGCCGAGAAGCAAAATGCATCGCGAGAGCTGCAGAAAGCGAAAGATGAGCTCGAGGACAGAAGGCTCGAGGAGAGGTTAATGCTCCAGAAAAGCCTCGGTACCATACCTCCGAACCTCGGGCAGTTTATTGAAGACAAGCGAGAGTTTTATCTGCGTCAAGCTACTCAAGAATACGAGGAAAGGTTGGAAACGGACCGGAAAAGGTTTGTCAAAAGGATTTCCGCCGTGAACGAGAAATGGAGAACGCTACCTTTCGACATAGAACATACTGTAGGTGTATATTCCTCCTCCACTAAGCTCACAACTGTATTGGACATATACTGATCAAACGATGCTAGTCAACTCCACACACGGAGCTGCCACTGTCGCTGGGCACGCAGGCTCCTGAGCTGTCGAATGGTACAATGACACCTGGAATGCTCGTTCCCATGCCCTCTCCTCCGCAAAGACCTCCGCCTCCCATGCAGCTTGCGCCTAAAGCTCAACCAGCGATGAAACTTCCTGTCTCTAACCCGTCAAATCTGTTACCTAAACCACAGACGGCAGTTCCTGCAGCATCGGTGCAAAAGGCTTTGCCCGCTTCATCCACTCCCAAGCGCCCCATTACAGAGACTCAGTCTCCTAACGAGATCATTGCAAACGAGCAACAACCGGCAAAGCGTTCATCCACGAAACGATCGATCACCTTCGCTGAGGTGTACCAAGGCGGCAATGCCAAGTTCAAGCACATCATAGTCGAGTACCCTCCTGAGAGCGGAGAGTTTTACATTCTCAAGTGTGATGACCATGGCGTTCACTTTGGAGCCAACCCTCTCGCAGGGGCTGCCAAACACCTGGCAAGCAGGATGCATGACCATCAGTCTAAGAACTATAGTGTTGCTATTGATACGCTAGGCTTTCGCGTCATTGGGTGCAATGCAGAACTGGCACGGAAGAACAACACAGCGGTCGAAGAAGCTGCCGTAAACGGATACAGGCCAGTCAACTTGCTTCAACTGAGCGTGGGAAAACGGGCGCGATATGTGGAGGCGAATCCCGAGTTTGCTAATTCCTTTCCCACTCCCATTCCTCCTCTAGCCTCACCAGCAGCTGAGGCACTGGTTCCCGCGATGGCACCGCCTTCGTTGCAAGAGACCGCTAGTCCGGCGACGGCACCGCCTCCGTTGCGAGATCCCTCTACCCCTAGTCCGGCGAAAGACCGACGGAAGAGCTTGCACGTGCGGACACCGTCGGATCGCAGCACACGTTCAGCTGTCTTAATTCCCGATCCCAAACCAGCTAGACTCTACAAAGGGTTTTGGGTTCAAGACAAGCGGCATTATCCTGTCATGGTCTTGCCGGTAGAAGAGGCAGACTTGAGTTCAGTCGGACTCCAAAAGACGCTAGAGGATACCAAGCTCTTGCAGAACGTGCCTCTCTGCTATAAACTTGGTAAAACAGCAGGAGGAAAGATCAAGTTCGAAGGGTGGGCCCCGGGGTACGAGGATGGCGGTCCTCTGGTCAAGCTTAGGCAGGTGCCGGTCATGTATTTTGACCGAGACATGTAAGTTCCATTTCTGAAGCCGAACCTGGGCCTTTGTTCTGGTCAACTAACTGCCATTCAGGTCGTTCGGCTGGCTCTCTATTAAGGATATTTCAGCATTTGACTTTGATGACCCTGACTGGCGTCAAATACCCTATTTCCAAAAGGCTGTTGAGCACTGGGAAAGTCTGAACAAGGTGGGCGCGAGCGGCGAGACACCCGGTGGTGCAACAGAACCTCGCTTGGAACCTATCCCGGAAACTCTCCCAGAACCCGCACGGAATCCAGCCGTCCCGGCAGCAGCAGCGGCATCAACAACATCAACGGTACCAACAGCCTCAATGGCACCAACAGCCTCAATGGCACCAACAGCCTCAATGGCACCAACAGCATCAACGGAGCCAACAGCAGCTTCGTCTCAACCTCAATCTGTCCCGGCGGCAGTCCCACAACCCACACAGAAGCCAGCAATTCCAGCAGCGGCGGCGGCACCAAAACCCGCACCGCCTCGACCTCAACCTGCCTCGGTGGATGTCTCTAAACCCCCCGCGGCGGTAGTAGCACCACCTACAGCAGCTCCGTCTCAACCCCAAACTGCCGCAGCGGCTGTGCCAAAGCCCACGCGGACTCCAGCTGCTCCGACAGCAGTAATGCCTCCAACATTAGCTTCGTCGCGACCTCAGCCAGTGTCAGCGGCTGTCCCTAAATCTCCGGCAGCAGTAGTAACACCACCAACTGCCGCGGCGGCTCCTACAATGTCAAAGCCCGTTGCTCCTAGCACTGTGAGTGTACCAATTCAGTCGGGTCCGAACGGCATTCCCCCGGCCGTGGTACGGTTGGCGGAGATCGCTAAGACCGATCCTCAGCTTAGAGCTCTGATAGAGAGAGTGGGTTCGAAGCAGGGCACTAAGGAGGAGAATGAACGGTTAGAGAGCATCGTTGACCGCATTGCTTTGGAGCTTAGTAGCTCCGGTGAAGCGGTAGCAGCTACGGTCCAACTTCTACAACCCAATTCGGCCAATTCAGACCCTAAGAATGCGACGGCGCGGGCCGCAGCCTCTGGAGCACCAGCCAGCCGGCCTCCTTCACTAGCGGTTCCGAGCTTAAAGGAGGGCAAGAAGGGTCAGGGCACAGGTCTCAAATCACCAGAGTCATCCAAGCCGCCGACACCGCAGTTGACCAGGGCAACAATCCCACCGGGAGCTGCCCCGTCTCCCTTAGTCACGGCAGGTCCGACGCCAGACTCTAGCAAGGCTAGCTCGCGTACCACCTCGCCTACAGAGGCCCCTATCTCTACCGCGACAAACAACCTGCCAGCCAAGCCGGCAACCTTTGTCAAACCCGAGAATGGGGTCGCCGCGACGCCGCCGACGATAAAGACAACGCAGCCTCAGAACGAGAAGTTTGAAGTGTCCATCGAAAAGGGCAGCTGGAACGTGGAGACTAAGTGCCCCATGGAGGACAACCTTTCAGTCCGGTTGATAGCGTGCAACCAAACCAAGATTGCTTCCACAGCGCCTGGTATGGCATATAAGTATTGCCCATACAAGTTCGAGATCGACCCCAACAACTTTGCCAGCGTCGTGGTCGAGAATTGCCCGTCGAACCCGAACGCGAAGACGATCGTGACGATAATTCTCAAGAAGGAGCGAGAGGGCAGCGGAGACAGGACGGTGGTCCTGACGTTCGATCGGTTCGTGAATCCGGACACCAGGGCGGTGGAGAGCGGGCGCGTGCAGGCCAGACGGTTCTGTCGGTGGTTGAGGGGGGTTAATACGAGTATGGCGTACTCTAACAAGAGGTTGGTGGTGTGATATCCTGTGATAGTGACATTCGCTAACTTTTTCATGGAACCCTTTAGTTTCAAATAAATATTATATCCCCGTCCGGTCTCGTTGGGAGGAATTATTCGACTATGGCAACGGCAAGATGAGGGCAAGGTCAAGGTCAAGGAGGACGGGACGGCCCGCGAGATGGTCTGGTTGGTCGCTGCGGGGTGGGCGTTGGAAATGTTTTCATTCGGAATCGATCATGGCTCTTTTGGTAAAGGTTTCTATGCATATAGTACCTGAGGAGACCAAGATGATTTCCGGCGGTCAAGGTGTACTTTTCTGTACTTATCACGAGTTACGAGACCAAATGCATATATCGGGATGGGTCGTGGCTACAAGTGTAGACCACCGCGTCAACTCCCTGTTTAAGGTTTTCAAGTAAGAATAGTGCATCAAAGTGCAGTGTCGTTCATGTGACATCATTGTCAGAGGAGGACAGCAGGGTCCTGTCGGTCCACACAAGTGCCGAAGGGGGGCCAGGAACAATTTGCATGTGAAGGCGGCCGCGGTATCATGACGGGATGATGGGGTGCTAAATGCTTCTTTGCAGTGCTAGACCGCCCCGACGCCCCGCTTGAAGCCGCCATAGCTCGGTCTTCAGGTCCCACTACTTAGTTGAGATCTCAACTCACGTGGAATCAGACACAGTGACAAGAAGACAACTTAAACTTGAACTAAACATGATCCGCTTTCCTCCTGTCGCTCTTGGTTATTCCTTTTTGCGCCTCTTTTTTTCCTCGACATTTTTCCCTAAAGCATCCCAGTCCTCTCCACGTGCGCATCTCCGCAGCTTCTAGCGCCGACTCCATTGATCTGACCGCAAATCGCAAAAAAACAACATTTACAAGCCTGGGGAAGACGGTCGGGGCGCACATATTCGCAGCCTATGACGTTGGGCTAAGACTCGAAGGAGCCATTCATGGGCGCGTGCTACCGATACCGTTGGGCTTGCGTGCGGAGAGCCGACACAACACAAACGACCACTATCACCATCAGTTATCATCGTCGCCATCCTTCTTCTTTTACCACCACCTCCTCCCCCTCCTCCTCCTCCTCCTCCTACACCTGCGGCTGCTCCTGATTAATGGCTGCATTCGTGAGTTTTGCCCTTTTCTTACATACCTGAATACTACTCCTACGGGCTCTTTGCTTCGTCCCCTTATATCCCTATCCTCTCTATCTTCCTTCTCTGTGCCACCATCGCCACCTACTATACGGCGTAGGTTGCGCCAGACAACAATCATCTTCCCGACGAAGGGATAGTCGCCATCTGTCCTGTTGAAGATCGATCCGCCATCCCCAAACATTACTAGGCAACCTGCCTGCCAGGTCCCCCTGGCCAGCGATCCCCTTCAAATAGAAAGGTCTGTCGGCGATCCCCGCTGCCGCCGAATCAGCACCAGAGCTCCCAACCCAGCCCGTCGTCATCATCATCATCAGCACCACAACCACAGCCATCGTCATCCTTCCATCTAGGCTACATCCAACGCGACACAGCATCCACACTCCGACCATGCTGCGCCGCTCCTCTTTATGCATCACCATTCCAGCTAGGGATAGCTAGACAGAACAAGACTGACAGTTCCCTCCCAAACATACAGGATCCTCCCTGGCTTTCGCACATGTCCGCTCCTCAACCCCAGCGCAGCGGCGATGCGCTGAACTCTCACCCATCCACCCCTTCGAACCAGCCGAAAGGCATCATATACTCGAACGATGGCGCCGCGAGCAGTCCGAACCCGACCCATGCCTCCTTTTCGCCCGCCACCCTGAGCTCGACCGCGCCCAGCGCAACCTCCGCCGCCAAGAGGAGGAGCACCATCCTCGTACACCAAAAGTCGCCGCTCCTCCTCGCGACACCACCCCAGATTACACGCGCTTTGGCTTACAGCCATCCGTTCCTCCTGCCCTTGAATAAGCTTGCCGGTCTGATAACATGGACGACTCGCGATCCTTGGGAGAGTTTTCTGATGGTCGCCGTCTTCTGGGCTGCGGTCCTATATGGTGACATCATTGTGCGGGTCGCCGGGCCTGTTGTGCTTGTCCTGCTCCTGATCGGTGGCATGTACGGCCGGCGCTATAGCCCGTTGAGCAGCAGTGGCTGGACCGAGCCAGGCGTCGCGGCTGGAGACATGGCGGCGCTAGCTGGGACAGATGGAAAAGGGAGTGTTAGGGGCAAGAAGGCTCCCAAGAGTAAGAACCTTTCGGTCGATGGGCTTCCGGACAACAAGAATGGCAAGGCCAATGGTGGGCTCGGTAGTGGCGCGGGAGCGGGCGCTGGAGGAGGCGGACACCTGAGGAATCAAGGGTCGGTATCCGAAGTGACAAACACGCGACACCAGAAGACGTTGGACGAGATTGTCGAGACACTTAAGGAGTTCACGGCGCGCTGCAACATTCTACTGGAACCCATGCTGGAACTCACGGATTTCCTCAGCACTCAGCGAACACCTACATCGGCCACTACGAAACCCGCGCTGACGACACTTTTCATCCGAATCCTTCTCTGTACCCCGTTCTGGTTCGCCCTGACGCTACCACCCTTCCGTCTGATCACTACTCGCCGGGTTATCATGATCTTCGGTACTCTCATCCTAACGTGGCATTCCCGTATTATGCGGGTATCTCGCGCCATTCTGTGGCGCAGCGCTTCCATTCGCAGGTTTTTGGAATTGGTTACTGGCTTGCAGTTCGAAAAGCCCGTCAAAGTTTCTCCTGCTGAAAAGAATGGCGTTGCATCCTCCGCTGCATCCACTGCTAGCGGCAGTTCAGCGAACAAGAAGACCTTTGCCAACACCAAGAGTTCAAAGGCGTACAACTCGCAGGAGTCGGAGCTTACCAAGGCCCTTCGGCGTGCCCGCGGCGGACACGATACAGGCGTGCGTTTTACGTTCATCATCTACGAGAACCAGCGTCGGTGGGTCGGTCTGGGATGGACTACTAGTTTGTTTGCGTATGAAAGGCCAGCATGGACCGACGAACATAACAATGCAGTTCCACCGCGAGACCAGTTTGAGTTGCCGGAGGTCGAGGATGGTAGCAACATGCGCTGGCGCTGGGTCGAGGGATCGAGGTGGCGGGTCGATGGAGTACCCGACGAGGCTGTTATGCCTGGAGAAGATGCGGATGGAAAGGAGTGGGATTATGACAGCCCTGGAGGACGTATGGGCTGGGTTTATTATGACAACAAGGTTTGTTCTTTCCGTTTTGGGAGATATTTGTACGAAGATGGAGAGAAACTGGGACATCGGGCTAACCAAGGCGTAGTGGCAAAATGGCCGCCGAGCACAAGATGGCTGGGGCCGCTGGACAAGAAGGAGAAAGTGGTACCGCGATGCCGAGCTTGTGGAAGCAGACGATGCCCTTATCGAAGAATTGGCAGAGGATGCGATGGTCGACCAACAGGGGAATAACCTTACTGTGGACGGATCCGCCAACGGCAACTCCAGTACCGACTCAGTTACACCAACCGCAACCCCGGCGCCCGGACCTGGGATAGGTGCCCGGGCACAACCCCGATCGTTGCTCTCGGATCAACTAGCCGCTTCGGGCGAGATCGCTTCACCCTCTACCACCGTCCCTAGAAAGGCGTCGATAAAGCTGAAGAAAACACCCGAAAGCGCGGCCGACAGCCTAGCAAGGATACAAGCGCAGGATATGACGAAAAGCAGGATGGATATGAAGGATAAACTCCGCAAAGACAAAGACGCAGAAACAGAAGGAGGAGACGATGCCGATTCGGTGGTTTCCACGTCAAGTACTAGTAGGTCCCACAGATTCTCTAGTGCTTTATTCGGTAAGTCGCCGACCAGAGGTGCTTCCAGCGCTGTTAGCATCCGGGGTGGTGGTGGTGGTTCTTCTTCCGGAGGACAGCAAAGACGAAGCTTCACCGACTCTACCACTGCCGCCGCCACCACCGGCAGCCCGTCAGCAAGTTCCTCCGGTGGCGGCGGCGGCGGTCATGCAGGTGGTGGTGATCGCGGACAGAGCCCCAGTACTACCACGCCCTCCTCCTCCCACTCTTTATCCGTTCCATCAAGTCAGAGCCGTAATAGCAGTACCAGTCGAAAAACGATTCATAATAACAGTGGTAATAACAATTTTTACGCGAGGAGTAGGAGGTCGAGTCACAGCAACACCGTAAGCAATAGCAATACGGCAACAACAACAACAACAACAACAACGGCAAGGGGATCATCACCATCGCCACAATCCATCCTGATGGCGGCAAAGACCGACGAGGAGGATGAGGTGGCGTCGTCGTTTGGCACGCAAACCAGGTTGGCGTTGCAGGATGCTGGGAAAGATGCAGGTAGTTGGGGGTTTGGTGATGAGGTTAGGATGGGGTTGGAGTGATGATGATGATGACAGATATACCTACTGCTATATACACATCGGGATTACGAAGCTATTGGAGACGGGATACCCAGGGACGGGACGGGACGGGGATTGGATGGGACTGGGAGACTGGATGGATGGGACGTACATGTCTCTTAAGGACGAGAATAGATCGAACACAAAGAAGATTGAACAAGGTTGGATGGATTGTTTAATTTCCGCTGTGGCTTGAACACTTTCTTAACCTGAGATTTCATTTTCACTCCGCTCAGCATGGTGGCCGCATCTCGGTCATCCCCCGTTGATGGCACTGCCGGAGCGGTTGTCAGTTGAAGCCATCACCAATTCATGGCATGTACTGGCATTTGTATAAAAATAAAACTCAACTTCGTCACTTGCTAATCATAACAGGAAAGCTCCTGTTCTTTGCCGCTTAAACGCACAATCAGTTCTCATAACTGTTCCGAAGTTACTGTCATGCGTTTCTCAACTCATCAAAGAGCGTATCGTGGTTTAATCGACGAGTGTCTTCCCAGCCGAAGTCTGAGAGCATACCTACCTACCTAGAAACGCCTTCGCCGGTCTCCTCGCCTGGTGAGGCTTCAGATTTATCTACTGGCTTCACTGTTTCTGCTTTCGGATTTCATTCTCACTCTCGTTTCTTGCGCTTCCTTGTTTTTCTACCACTATTCATTGAACGTCCGACCGGGGAAAACCGAGTTGCTCGCCTATCGCTGTCGACGATTGTTCTACCCGGCACGAGTGACGAGACTGAAACTCGCAAATGGTCACCGGCCGCCTAGTCTAGTCTGCAGCATTTCTCCCCTACAACCAGACAGATGATACAAAATCATTTCCTCACACACTTGAACTACTACTTACAAAGAACAAACCATTCGTATCTCGATCGGCAAATGCACAGACAGTGGCATCAGGCTTCGTTGAGTGTTCTAAACACCGTAAGGAAAAGCTCATGATAGTTAGCTACCTCTGGATGGTATTGACCAAGTCCAAATCGCCGTATACAAATTTTCCACTATAGATAAAACCTTGCGCTGATTAGGAAAATGAAGCGAGTGAACATTGTGTAAAAAGCATAACGATGCCCAAACAGTGTATGCTAGCTAACTAACCCCGACCGACATGCAACTTGACGGGACACGAACTGGATGGACAAAGCAAAAGAAATGATAAGATAATTGATGACAAAAGGAGAGGGGAAAAAGCAATAGAAAAAGAAAAAAAAATACCAGAAACAGATTGGGCGGGGGTTGTCTCCTCCCACTTCCCATCATGTTCATAGTGAGCCAGAACACAAATTTACGGTGCCTGCGACAGCGCTTGCACCGAACACCATCGCAGAATACACCGCGACAACAACCAACTACCAACCTTCCTTCAACCGCATCTTCTCAGTCAATAACAACAAAGGAACGAGACGCCATGCCCATGCTAAATTGAATAAAATAAGAGAGGCAAAAAAAAAAAAAAAAAAAAGTCAAAAAGTTGGGGCTCAACCGGGATTTGAACCCGGGACCTCGCACATTCATGGATATCATGAGGGTGATTTAACCCGAAGCGCGAATCATACCACTAGACCATTGAGCCAGTTGCTTGGTTGCTTGTTGTTGAAAATCAAGGCTGAACCTTGTTCTTTTATTGTGGATAGCTGCATAACCTTGACACCACCCAAGCTATTCAATGAGACGGGACAGATGTTTGAACTTGTATGCTACAAACAGATTATCTAGTGTTTTCATTTTTTCGGGGGATGATATTTTACTTTTTCGATCGATTTTTATCTGATGTGCAACGAACGATAGGGTCTACAAATTTGCAGTATTACTTCCGCCTTCGAGTCCTATCGGTCCTCTCCAAAACGATGGATGGTTCGTACCGATTGCCGCCGCCGCCCACCCGGATATGGCAAGCTATGAGAACCAAACAGGAGACAAAGCCACGATAAACTTGGGGGCCCAGATCTGTAATTCATGGCAATGGATTCTAAAGGTGATACTTCCATTTCTTTGTTTCAGTCGGAGTGCCGCATCTCGACTTGACCCATTTCTTCCTTGTGCAACGCACATCTGGTCATCTACCCTTTGATGACTGATATCTAATGGCTTTTTGAACAAGATGTGACAATGACATGGAGGTCTCGGGGGTCGGTCGGCTCATTTTCTTTTTCCACTCCCACCAGCTCTGGCATAATACGTTCATGCATCTTCCAGGTCTGCGGTCCCGAGCTGCATTACACATTTGACTTTGCAGTCATCTGCAGATTGATTGATCTAGTCCATATCTGCGGAACTGATACCTCTCCCGTGCACCCTTTCCCGGCCGAGATTCAAACACAACCCATCACAAACTATCCACCACTTGCCCTCACCACCCCCGATTCACTTCTCCCTCAGACATCACCGTATCCCAAGATACCTGTGCCGTGCATACTTGCCCGGTCGAGATCATCATAAACCATCACAAACCATCCACCACTCGTCCTTACCACCCTCCGAGTCACCTCGCACTCACCTCACACATCTCCCAGCATGGCGCCCAAACCAAAAGCAAAACCCTCCTTCACCCCCAAGGCCAAGATCAAGATCACCACAACCCCTCGCACCCCTCGTACACCTCACACCCTTCGAACCACCACCAAGAAAACCAAGACAACCAAGACAACCACTTCTCACAACACGGCCACCACCATGAAAAGCACACCATCCCGCAAACCAAAAGCCATCAGGCATTACCCTTGTCGCCTGAAACCACCCTGCAAACAAGGCCACGGCGGACCAGCCAAGGCCATCTTGCCGATCGGGAAGTACTTCTTCAGCGAGGAAGCGCTTGAGCACGATCTGGGTGCTCTAAAGCGGGGCGCCGTCTACACGAACGGCGAGATGGAGTTCTACAAGCGGGTGAAGGCTTGGTATAAAGCCGAGGTTGATCGGTTGATGCATCGGAAGCGGGTTGAGAATGAGGTGAGTTCTGACTGAAAATCCAGTGGGAGTGAAATGGGTGCTGGGGGAGAGGGGAGTTACAGGCGGTGGTGATCACGGACATGACTGACTGACGATTGTCGATTATAGGGAGAGAAAGTGAAAGAAGAAAACGAACTTGGTAAGATCATGATCAGACCAACTACCAAGAGCAAACTCGCCGCTGCTTCTAACCCTGACGGCCTCGATCTGTTTGATGACCGCTCAACGTCCGAGTCTGCCGACAGCCCCTCGGACTCGGAGTACTCCGACTTCGAAGACAAACATCTCCAGAAGCTAAGGGCCTTTAGGGCTACCACCCCAATCCGCAAGAACCCCCAAACCCTCCATACACCATCCCCCTCCCCCGACAAATCAACACCAACACGAGTTCAACCATCAAGAGCAGCCAAGCGCAAAGCCGAGACCCCGTTGCCACCATTGACACCGCCCAAGACCCCGAGTCCGAAACGTCAGAAGGTCACACTGATCATCAAACGCCCGAACCCGAACCCGGAACCGAAAGAAAGGCAACCTAAAAGTGACTCCGAAGAAACCAAAGGCGACTACACCCTCTCCAAACTGGACTTCGAGGAGTCCCAGCTCAACTACTCCGACCGCGGCGAGCACGCCAACGGATTAGACGTAGCTTACTTCATGATCGGGATCGAAAAGGCTGTCGAAGGCGCCATCAACGAGCTAGTCGCCACTCGCTTAGGGAACGGGGTACTTTTGCTATGCTCCCCGAGGGAAAGTAACGGAGGTGTTCGAGCAAGGTGGAGAAGGTTTGGGAGTATCAGCCATGTCGGAGGCCAAGGTCGAATTGTGCAAGAAAGTAAGAACGAGGAGGAGGGCGAGGTGTTTGAACCGGCGGGTGATGCAGTGCCGGGGGAGGACTGGCGGCCGCCGCAGCCTCCACGTTCTGCCCGCCCTGAGTCGGGGAATGGTGGGAAGAAGGGTGTGAAGATGCAGAAAGGGCTGGAGCTCAGAATTGAATCCAGGGAAGGAACGCCGGCGCCGGAAGCGGTGATGGAACCTAGTCCTACTCTTGGTCGGTGGCAGCTTGCGGATAGGAGAGCTAGTGGTTCTTCTGGACTAGGTGGTTATGAGCGGGTGAAGGCTGGGGACATGGTGAAGATGAAACTCGAGGTGGACTCGGAGGCAGTAGCGGCGGAGAAACAGTCTGCTCCTGCATTGAAAGGTAAAAGCGCCATGGTCGAGTCGCCTATCGAGGAATCGAACAAAAAGTCGGTACAGGTATCTGGGTTGAAATTCGATGTTGAGCTGCGTACACTTGAGGTTGGACAAGATGGCGAAGGAAGAAAGGACATATGGTTCCATATGCTGTGATTGGAACAGTGTCGGAGAAACCACCCCCCAGCACAACTTCCGGACCCATCATTTACCGCTCTTGCTGGAACCGACAAGGAGCATCGCAATTCCAAGAGGTATCGGTAGCGCGAACGGCAATGGATTGGCGGGACTTGTCATCATGGCAATGGAGAATGTTTGGTTCATCTGCGTCTTGGTTGCGGCTTCATCAGGCCGTGCTGGCTTGCTGTTCGGACTTGGGCCGGATTGGGGAGACCGAGTGTTATTAGCTGACCGAGTATTTGCTGCTGGCCGCCGAGGAGCCGATCTAGTGTTTGGGGGCGATCTCTGATCTGATGGCCCCCGAGGAGCTGATCTGGGGTTGCTCGGGGGCGATCTCTGATCCGAGAGTCGATGTGGTGCTGATCTAGCATCTGGAGTTGTTCTCTGAGCGGAGGATGCAGATCTGTTGAAGGACGATGGTGTTTGTTGCTGTGGTGTTTGCTGAACTCGTGGATCCGTCCTCCAGTCATCCCGGCGCTCCGGTGTTGACTGCTGATACTGGCTACGTCGCCGTCTGTTATTGCGGGATGGTGTACGAGGAAATTCCTGGGCACCACTGCTGCTACCGGGGCGCGGACATGTTGAATTGGACCTGCGCGGTGCGGAAGACATGGCTGTAGATAATTGCTTTTGACCAGAATATTTTGCTTGCTTCGGGATATTATGTACGATGAAAGTGGCTCGATGGCTTATTTCGGCTCCTTTTGTTACCGTCATTCGGCCAGTTCATATAGGAGAGACAAATGGGACTGAGTCGTAACGTCGAGAACGGGCATGAGTCGATAGTGACGAAGCGGAACCCGAAGCAGTGTTTCAAGATGCCGAGCTCGGCCTAGAAACGTACGACAAGGAGAGACCAGCTTCCCAGAAACCCGAATACCTACCTGTGTGATATCCCTCAGTATCAGATGGTTTCCGGGCGCTTGGACAACATCTCAAACGAGTGTCATTTGATGAAGTCGTGATACCATCTCAAAGGCCTAGCTCTGCTAACCCAACAACGGCCCCATGCTGCCCCTTGTAGAGCCTCGCTTACCAGCCGGGAGATCTCATCCTGTACAGTCCAATACTGGTTTGTTTGTTAGCTCGAGACCTTGGGTCAACTTCCCTAGGCCTTTTTATATTTAATTGATTCGTTTCGTTCCATAATCAAAGCATAATCTCACCTTGAATATGCCTTATCGAATCTTATTAATGCCTTTTCGATCCGTACCTAACCATTAAGTTTGTCCTTATGAGGTTTGGGACAATTCGGAATGGATATCGTCCAATATGCCAGGAGTACCAAGCTAACAAACAAACCAGCATTGGACTGTACCTTACGGCCTCATTGAACCATGGGCATTGGCAGTGTGCACTTCGGGTTGATAACATCACGACACTCGTGACTCGGTGCGACAATCGTGGTTTGCTGCTGGCGGCGGACATGCTAGTCGTGCCTAGAAGTAGGTGAATAATACCTTTCCATGGCAAACAATGACAAAGGAGGATACCGGACCCCCCTCGGATGCAAACATGAAGAAGACATGGGAGAGCTGTCATCCATCAGATAATGGAACTGTCAACTGACAGAGCGAGGTTGGAACTCTCGAGTGAAACCTGGAATGGATTGCTCGAGTTGATACGCGGCAGGCAGTTAGGTCGGGTACCTCTAAGTTGACGTTATCTTATCGGTGCTGCCCGTGCGTCTCAGCTTTTCTGTCATGAGCGTGCTTAGCGCCTGTGTCTTACTGTTAAGGATGCAACACTGATGCTGACTTTGAAGCTGGAGACTCTGCTGATGCACTAACAAAGCTACATCAACTTAGTCTTTCGGGCAGGCATCTCCCTCTGAAAACAAAGCGAGCTTGGAGAATCGGCAGGTGCGGGGAATTGCTCGGTTCGATACCTCCTGCCGCCGAAGTGAAGTCATGAAGTCGGGTGTCAGCGTCATCATCGGCAGGACTCAATGAGCAGCTCACATTCATGCAAGAACATGCACACCGTTTATATCTGGTTTGTGGTACCTTGACCGTGATACCAAATCATGAACAACAACGCACGATGGGTGGGGGTCACTTGAGCAACCAGTACTGGAATGCAGCCGGCACAAATATCGCAAGTGTTGTAGCGCCTTTCTCGTCATTAATCGGGCACAGCAAACATGATCATACTTAGTGTAGAAGACCCTTAGAAATTGATCTGCAGGGTCTGAGACATCACATGAACAATGCAACCATTCACGCTTTGAAAACCAACGATCTCTATCGTCATCGCATTACGACGAGGGTATTCCGCGGTTCGCCGCCTGGGCTGGGCGGTTGTGCCAAGTTGGCCCAGAACGCCGCACAAAAGACGCAGCTAACACCTCCACTGTTAATGCAGCCGGCACAAATATCGCAAACCCGTGCGGGCGGGCGGGCATCCCCGATAGGCTTGGATCGTCGCTAACATGCCATGCCATGCCGTGCCGTGGAAGGTCACAGACAGTCACAGTCACAGTTTCGAACGGTACGTGACGTTCGGTGCGAAGGATTCTTTCTGTGTATTTAAACTCACGGGACCCCTCACATCTTTTCCAATCCAATCCTCATCATCAACGAACATCAAGAAGACAACATCCTCAGTCTTTCACCAACCAACAAACCAACTTCTACCCAAACCACCAAAACCAAACCACCACTTCTATCAAAATGGGTGACTGCGGCTGCTCTGGCGCTTCTTCCTGCAACTGCGGCTCTGGCTGTAAGTTTTCTTCTTCAATCCAATTCATGCAATTGCAATTTCTTTGATCATCACAGAACATACCACTAACATTCCTAACCTTCAAGGCTCTTGCTCCAACTGCGGCAGCAAGTAAATTGCTCCTCCTCTGCTCAATGCAACCAAGCCGACCGAGCGACCCCGATCTGATCGCCAAGTGACAGCGCGAGGTTGGAAGACTTCTTCGGCTGTCATCACCTACCCCATAGCGACGTACAACTTGCTTGATTGATCTTTTTCTCTGGGGCAACGGAACGACGATGATGGACGGTGGCCATTCACTTATTTCGGAGAAGGAAGCTTTGGGGTTCGGAAACTTTTGGGGGTTTTTGTTCCTACGATAGCCATGACGCTTTATCGGCATTTTCCCCTTTTTTGAGAGATATGGACTAGATTAACAATACAAGTCTTTTCCCTCTCTTTCAGACTCTTTAACTCTAAAAATCTCTTTCAGACCGTGATGATGATGACGCCACACAGGATGCTTATGATCCGATACCTCCACCTCCCGGAACCACAACCTCCTCCATCCTCTCCAACATCCTCCCCTCCACCACCTCCCCAAACCCGCTCCCCATCATCTTCACCACCACCTGAACATCAGGCGGCTCCGGCACCTCCCTTTCCACCAGCCTCGTCAGCGCCGCCGAGTCCCACGCCCCAGTCCCATCCGTATTACTAGCCACCCCCTCGCTGCCCACCGTCGTCTTCGCCTGCGCAATCACCCCCTTCACGTCCCTTCCGCGCCGCACCTGGCCGCCCGTGGGTACTTGGGGAGTGATGAGTGTTTCGTCCATCAGGCTCTGCCAGCGCGAGAGGAACATGCCGGGGCCGCACATGCTTGCTTTCTTGTTGTTGCTGTTCATGTTGTTGGGGCCGTTGTTGCTGTTTCGCCAGGGGGAGGTGGTGGATAGGGAGAATTTGTCTTTGAGAGAAGAGCTTGTTGTGGTTGTTGTAGCTTGTGGTAATGAGGAAATGGTGGGGGTGGTGGTGAGGTTCATGTCGTCGAGGATGTGTTGCATTCGCTTGAGGGAGAGGTCTTCAAGGGAGGAGAGGTAGGCGGCGTGGGCGTCTGCTGCTGCGAGGACGTCGGGTTTTATTTGGGGAGGGAGGCTGGTGAAGAGGGACTGGATGGCGGTGCTTAGACTTCCGGCTGCTCCTTTGCGGAGTTTGGTGTCGCTTGTCTGGCTGCTACTGTCGTTTGAGGGAGTGGCCGATGATAGTGGTTGCTTCTCGGGCTGCTGGCGGAACTGCACCAGCGTCTTCTTGCAATACTCGAGGAACTCCTCCTTAATTTCGGGGCAGTTCTTGGCCACCTGGTGGACAAAGTTGTAGACCGATTGTCTGTGCCTCCTAATCAAGCCGACGTAGTCCTCTATCGAAGGAGCCCGGGTCTCCATCGTTGTCTCTGCTGTTAATGTGTTGGAGATCGTCAATGGAGAATCCTTCGCCTTGCTTGTCTCGATAAGGTCGGTTAGGAAGCTTTCGGCTGCAGAGACGTGTTCGCGAAGGTCAATATTCTGGTGAACAGCTCGTATCATGGGCTCGAAACTACCGATCAAGTCCCGTACGGCCTGGGTGAAGAGATCTGGGTTTTGCTTGCAGAGAATCTTGATGATTTCATCCCGGTCTTGAATTGCAAGCAAGGTTGATAGGTATTCCAGACATTGCTCGTGCTGATCCTTGGATAAGGACTTCACAAGCCCACGACGGGATTCGTTGAAGATGGTGGCAATGATGGACTCTGAGCGTTTTATGCTGGTATTCCTGATCCTCAAGTGCTCTCCCCTGGACTTGGCGACGTACTCCTTGATGACTGCGATATGGTCCTTAGATGGACCACCCTTGGTCTTCTCTATCCGTTCGGCTGTCTTTCGGAACTCTGCCATGTCCCACGACAAGATCAGCGAGATGATTCTACGCCTGTTAGTATTGGACAGTCCAAGTGAACACTGACGGCACTTACCTCTGTAAGAGATTCATGCCATCATCGGCATTTTGTGTCAGCCCGAGCCAGTTAGTGAGACCTCCGATACTCATCTTGGCCAGGAGAAGCTTCGTAATTCCACTGATCATGCTGGCTGCATTTCCAATGCGAACAGTCTGTTTGATGGCCGAATAAGGTACCAGCTTGTGTACGCTCGCCATCATCTGTAACAGATAAGACCCTTCGGGGGAGAGGACGAAGACGTGGTGCATGAACGTGGCAAGGCTGAGAAAAGTCAGTTATTGAGGTGAAAAGTAGAGAAGCAAGATCTGAAGCACATACTGAATCATAATGTAGTCCACAGCAGTCTGCACGGCAAGCGAGTGGCCTTCAACATCGGGTTTCTCAGCTATGCGATCAAACAACGCTTCAACAAGGTTTCCGTAGACAAGTTCATGCAGTACGTCCTCCCAGGCGCCCACAAGGTCTTGTGCTTTGGACCTGTCATAGTGACCGTTTAGGTCCCTTGGTAAACCCTTAGGAAGACCACCGAGAAGACCCCTGGAGACAGACTCATGAATGACCGAGGCAGCAGTGGCTAGGGTTTTCCTACTACCCAAAGACCCTTTGTCGTAGCTCTCGGACAGGTTTGCTTCACCAAACTTGGTAAGAATTCCTTGGAATTTTAGCGGCCAGAAACCAGTTGGAAGGTCGCGGACTCCTGGCACCGGGAGGACGATGGCGCGCAGCACGGTTGCCAGAAGCGGAACTGATGACTCTTTCTTGACGACGGGCTCGGAGGCACCCTCTATCGACGACGCAAAGGGATAGCCATAGGTGGAAATAGCATTCGGATTCTTGAAACATTCCACTTCGGAATATGTCCCATAGTGTGTGAGAATGTCGAACAAGGCATGTAGTTGAGGCGCGGTAAGGGTGTCTGGAGCGGCTGGGGCTGATGACGGAGAGATACTGGAGCTTTCGCGTCTTGTCATGGTGGAAAGAGCGAAGGAGTTTGGTTTCGTCCTAAATAAGCCTATTACGTAGGTACAGATGGTTGACTTGTAGGTTGAGTCCAAATGATGGTAGAGGTATCTCGTGAAGGCGTTGGAAGTCTGGGCCTCAAACTTTGGATGGGCGTTCGGACGGCGTTGCAAGGATCAGCTGGTCGGCCTTCCTTGGCATAGGCGTAGCCGAAAGAGTGGAAAGAAAAGAAAAAAAGAACAAGTCAAGAAGAAAGAACGGGATATCAGAAAGTATATCAGCGGTATTCGGGAGACGGTGACAAACACGGATCGGGGTCGAGGTTGCCGTAACGGGTTTGTCTTGGGGGAAGTCGGGCTGGGGCTAGAATAGACTTGATCCCTTGCCGTGACGTCAGATATTGTACACCGCATCCAGTGGCTCCGTCAATATCGCAAGCATTTACATGTAAGGAGAACTAATCACCGATTCAGCCGCTTCACTTCCATGACGAGCTCCAAACCTCGGGAGGATTGCCCCTGGCGGCAAGCTGAGGTGTCTGGCTCAAGTCTGAGGAACGGCCCCACCATGCATGTTTGTCACATGCGTTTCTTGGCTTCATACACGTCCTCTTTCTGCTCATGTAGGGTAGTCGGGGGGCTATAATTGTAAACAGACTCAGGATCATCAAAACGGAAAGAATCAAAGGGCGATGAGGTTGTCGAATCGCTCAGGTCATTGACGGGGAACGCGGCAGGTTGGCAGCAACTGGAATCAGCCATCTGGGAAGCAACAGAAGTTGATGTGGTCCAAGCGTCCATTGGCACGTAACCACGCTCGAGCCACGCTTATCTATAGGCAGAGAACCCTAACCCTCCGAAATCGGTATCCTTTCTGAGCGTTTGTCTCGACGATGCGTGCTTGACGTCTTCCATGTCATGAGTTTTCCTTGGACCGAAAACCTGAGAAAGCTTCCCGAGCACCAGGGAATCACACGTGCACACTGCATGCTGTCGGCCTGCAATTCTTGCATCAACTTCCAAGGGACCACCGTGCCGGCGAGACTGTCCAAGGACCGGCCGCGTTCCAAGTTCATACTAGTGTTCGGGGAGGCAGCTACGCTGCCTTCCCTTCCCCGGGCAATGAAAGGCTGGATTCCTAGGTTGCTTCTTATTCATTGCTTTACCTTGAGGTTCTTTCTTGCCAGGGGGCTGCGCCCCCCCGGGACCCCTCTTTGCCTACGGCGTTCTAGGGTTATAGCGCGAGGCACGGGACGCTTTGCGGGCTTACAGAGTGTACTAACAAAACGGAAGTTAAGGTGTTAATGCTAACAATTTTTTACGTGCGAGTTTGGTGCCAAAAAGTCCGTGCGATATCAATTAGCTAGTGCGTGCAGGGTTTTGTATGGGGACCGCCCGCGAACAGCACTAACACCCTACCCGCACTTTTTAGCGTCCGGTGTAGAGAGAAGATGGATTCGGCGTTCAGCATCCGGGTGGTCCCACACGGGCGTGGGAACGATATGCCTTCAACAACAAATTGTCGTCCATCTCGACAGGAGCTCGGTGATGGAGGGGACCCGGTCGGAGAAGGTGAGCACTGGGGATCCGGTGGAGGGAGGCCTGAGCAGCCAGAGAGACCGTGGGAGTTTGGGAAGCACTACTAGATTGGAGGTTGTTTGCTTATGATGGTGGTTGGTCATTTGGATGAATAGCTTGTAGGAACAATGAAGAAAAAATAGTTCAATGGATTTGAAAAGAGATATGGTTTGGGCGGGAGAGGTGGTATCATTCATGGCCGAGGAGGAAGTACACAATATTCTCAGCATAAAACGTCTTGACCAATAAATTTGATATGCCATATTGAATCTTGCTAATGCCTTTCCGATCCGTACCTAGCCATTTTGTAAAAGGTCTCAGCTTTTTTGTCCTGGACAGCCTGGGTTGGAGTTTGAAGTTCCCCGCACCCGTGTCGAGGTCGATATCCAAGGAAACGGCCAGGCGGTGGGACTTGGCGAGAAAAGGCCTGCTCCTACAAAGGGCAAAGCGCGAACGGGCCACATGGGCTTGCGGACTTGTGCTCCTGGACGTCCTGGCGGCAACCAACAGCCTGCCATTCTGTAGCCCGCTGTTCACAAAACAACAACGGGCAAGTCAACGGCCACTGGACAGCAATCTCCCGCTTCCCCACCCACCTACATCGCATCCAGTTCATCCTTCAAAGCTCCAATCCACTTCCCACACATCATCACGCATTTGCCGCAATCGACACAAAGGCGCCCTCGGTTATGCGTAGCTGCTTGTAGACGCCGGGTTCCGAATTGATGAAGCTACACCTTTGTTCGACTCCTCGCTCTCCGCTCCCCGTGTTTCCCCCTCCTCTCGCATCACCCAAGGTCGTGTCGGCACCGCGTCGAGAGCTTGCTGCCCACGAGTCCTACGACCTACCTTTTAGCGAGCGACGTCAAAGTCTTTGTTGGGCCGGCGCGTAAATCGGACATAGCAAGCCATCCACCACCGCGGGCAATTGCGTCGAGTTATCCGGCACGGTTCCAAACCACAGCGCGACCAGTCTGACGATCCCAATTCGAGGATAACCGAGATCCATACCCTTACCTTTTGTTCGTACCGAAGCAGATATTGGACAGCCTACCAGGACAATGTCAACCACCGACACAGAAGAATCGCAACTACAGCCGGCACAGCTGCTGGTAGACGCCATGTCTAACGACGGTCGTTTCGGCCTCATCCAAGATCCGGCATTGATATCAGAGGACGACGACATGCGCGATCCGTCATCACCGGAAACGATACCCTCCACCCAGGCTGCAGATGAAGTCGATAACGGTCCTTCGGGGTTCAGGTTGGAAGTTAGCCAAGAGGGTCCTGTCGATACCATCATTCCCTCGTCTGTGACTCCCCCGCCCTCTTCACAGATGCCGAACGCCGCCGGGACGGGGGCGGCCACTTCGTTAGCGTTTGCGAGCTCACAGCGGTCTGGGTACTTCTCCCCGCCCGCGACGACTGGTATTTTCGGAAAGAAGAGGGACGTTAATTCTGTTCTGGAGTTCAACCCACCCGCGTCGCAAGAGATTGCCGACGTGTCTATTGACAAGCTTCGCAGCATGTTGCAGGCGTGCATCGCAGAGAATGCCAAGCTGAAGATGGAGACCGCCCATCACAAATTGCAATACAACCTGCTTAGCCTCCAGGCCGACGAAGATATGAAGCGAGCGGCTGTCGAACACGAGATGACTCGCAGGGAGGTTGAGGCGCTAAGAGTGGCCGAACACACACGACAGGCACGGCGCGACCTCGACGCTGCTTCGGAAACCCAGCAGGCAAAGTTTATGCAATTGAAGGCATTGTACGATCAAAAGGTGGAAGAGGTGGAGTTTCTGAACCGAAAACTCAAGGCTGCGAGGAAAATCATACAGCAGAAAGAGGACGAGAACATCGGTCTCTGCGACGAACGGGAACTTCTCCTCAACCGAATCCGCGAGAACCGCGAACACTTCAAGATTCTATGCAGTCCCGGAGGCATGTTCCATGGCGCGACAATAGGGAGGCAGACAGTTGCGGTTACCGCGCCTTCCCAGCCGCAACACCACACTCTGCCGCGGCCGACTCCTCGAACCGTCTATCGGGAGGCCCAAGCTAAGGATCACAGTAAAGGGAACTTTACCATGCTTCTTCAAGCTATCGACCAGGAAAATACCAGTGCGCCGTCGACTCCTCGGGGGTTATCTCACAACGCTTCCAGGCATACGCGAAATGTTCAGTCCATGTCGTCGCTTCCCACCACCCCCACACAGCGATTGCGTGGTGAGACTGGCGGACTTCTCCCACCTGTTGATCTGGTGCCACAAACCGAGCCCCCGTATCGTCACAACAGATATATGCCCGAGACACCTGTTCGATCCGCGACCCGAGACCGACGCAGAAGCCGGGAAAGCACCATCTCCGCCCAAGATAACGAGGAGCTCGCTCGCCAGGCTCTCCAGTCGGCAGCAGCCGCTTCCTTTGCCTCCCGTAGCTCGCAGCACCAGTTGGGCCCTAATACGCAACGAAACCCAACCAATGAGGAGGAAGAGGAAGCCTTTGAGAGCCAGGCCAGCCAAGCTGCGACGCAGATGCTTCGTCGAGACCCCCGAGAGAGCTTTGAGGTAGCTAGCTCGGTTGAGCACTCGCGGAATGGCACGCCTGCGCCAGCGGATAAGACCGCAAAGCTGCAGGCGAAGCTCTTCGGCGGACTCAATAAGAGCGGGGTGTTGATCGGCGAGAAGCGCAAGTTTGCCGGACACGGGGATCCGATAGAAGAGTTCTCATTGCGGGATAGGCTGAGCCCGACGAAGAAGCTGAGGACTGTTGGGGGCCTGCGCGATCCTAGCAAGGTTGGACTTGGGATCCAGTACAGCCAAGACGCATAGTGTGTGAGATCATAGCGTGTGTGGTTTTTTTTTTTTGGCTCGCTTTGGATTGCGCCCCAACACCGATTCATGATGCTCTGTTTGCTTTCTGTCCTTACACTGTTGGCTGACAAGGAATTACATGCTGATGTTGGATTCATGGCTTTGTATTATGACAGATATTGGGACGACTTGGGAGCATTATCGGCTTGACCTCATGAGGCATGGTGCTCTCTCTGCCTTACGGGCATTTCTGCAAAGGAATGGTGCATTTTCTAAATGGAAAGAGCAGGGAAAAGAGAATGGCCATGTTCGGCTCTTGGCATAGTATGAACAACGAGCTGTTGAATGCAGCGAATGAGAGCGTATACTTCTGTACAATCACTCAATGGTGGGCGAGGGTGTAGTGTATTGAGTTTTGGGTCCTCCCCTATGCTCACAAATCGTTGCTATCTCTTTGCCCTGTGTTTCCTACCCTGGTTCTCTGTTGACATCACTACATTTGTGGCTCTACCAACTCTTTGTTCGCATTTTTAGACTGATACGTAACCCCTCGCTGTCCACTTCTCAGATCTCCATTCTGTTCGAAGTTGCTGTATGGCCCGGTGGTGTACGGGAGGCTTAAAAAGGAGTGGGACTATCGATCTTCCCCCGGACTCACTGCTACCGAGTCACATTGCCGCCGCTTAACCCCCAAGGTCCCCTTGACCCCACTATTTCTCCATTCCCGACCTTAGAACCCGGCGTGTAAGAGGGCCACGAGGGTGACAACCTCCCACCGTGCTCCGGTTGTCCAACGCGAGGGACGGGCAACGGGTCGCTCTCCGATCTCGTTCTTGTCGGTGTTCGGGTCCTCGGTTCTTCCTTCCTTTTATCCTAACGCACTGCTTCGTGATCTTTCTTTGCCCCGTCAGTTCTTGTATTGCTGTTTCGTGATACCCTCAGTTTTCTTCCTTCTCATCTATCTACGGTAGCAAAATTGGTGCCTACGGCTCGCCGTCTTTACCAGGACAGCACACAGACGGGTTCATATTTCTAAACAACGAAACAAACAACAATTAACCCAGCCCGTCAACCACCACCATCAACAATGGGCATCCTACCAAAAGGCCTCTCCTCCGTCCTAGCCAAAGCGCCCACCGACGTCGTCATCCTCTCCTCCCTGCGCACCCCCATTACCCGCTCCTACAAGGGCCACCTAAAGGATGCCTACCCGGAAGAGCTCCTCTCCGTCGTCCTGCGCGCCACCCTCGACAAGGTCCCCGAGCTCAACCCATCCAACATCGACGACGTCGCCGTCGGCGTCGTCCTCTCCGAGCTCGGCGGCTCCAAGGCCGCCCGCATGGCCATGAACCACGTCGGCTTTGATTCTTCGTCTACGTCCCTCTACACCATCAACCGCGCCTGCTCCTCTTCCCTCCAAGCCATCGCCTCCATCGCCGCCTCGATCCGCACAGAGGCTATTGATGTGGGCATCGGCGCGGGAATGGAGAGCATGACGCGCAACTACGGCTCGCGCGCGATTCCGACTTCTTACTGGCCTGCTTTAAAAGAAAGTCCTGTCAAGGACGCTAGGGATTGCGTCATGCCCATGGGCTTGACTTCGGAAAACGTCGCGAGCCGGTATGGTGTGTCGCGCGAAGACCAGGATGCGTTCGCCGTCAAGTCGCACCAGTTGGCTGCGCAGGCGCGCGCTGAGGGCAGGTTTAAGGAGGAGATTGTTCCTGTTACTACGCAGTATCAGGAGGTGGATAAGCAAGGCCAAAAAGTCGGGGAGGCTCAAACTGTCACGGTCACAGAAGACGACGGCATCAGGCCGACGGCGTCGATGGAGGGCATGGCGAAGTTGAAGCCTGCTTTCAAGGCCGACGGCACCAGCACGGCGGGTAACTCGAGCCAGGTTAGCGATGGCGCGGCGGCGACGTTGTTGATGAGGAGGAGCACGGCGACGGCCTTGGGACTTGGTGATCGGATCATCGGCAAGTTTGTGGCCGCCAACACGGTGGGGTGCAAGCCGGATGAGATGGGCATCGGCCCCGCGGTGGCGATTCCCAAGTTGCTGGGACAGCTTGGGTTGGAGAATAAGGATGTTGATAGGTGGGAGATTAACGAGGCTTTTGCCAGTCAGGCGATTTACTGCTTGAGGGAGCTGGGGCTGGAGGAGGCTTGGAAGGATGGTAAGGTCAACCCTGGTGGTGGCGCGATTGCTTTGGGTCACCCCTTGGGCGCTACTGGTGCGAGAATGGTAAGCACTTTGTTGCATGGTCTCGGAAGGACGGGTGGTGAGGTTGGTGTGGTCAGCATGTGCGTTGGTACAGGCATGGGCATGGCTGGTGTCTTTGTTAGGGAGTAAGCTGTGGCAGCTTGTGTACATACCTACACTGGGACGCGATATCATGGATAATAATGATGAGGTATGAAAGAAAGCCAACCAGTTTGTGACTGAAGGTGTATTTGGAAGATTGCTCCTATCAACAAGTCATATCTACGAAAGAGGCACGTCAAAATATGTCAATCCCTTCTTCAGCGGTACCGTTCCTGTCATGGCTGTTCTTCGTTTTGCTATCTTTGGTATCTGCCATCTGCCTGCTTGCCCGCCTGCAGCGCCTCGCGTCAAACGACATATCGTGAGCCGCAAATCGCCACTCAAGCCGAGGTAAGTTTGGGGTTCAGCACTCATTGCTGCAGGTGAGCGAGCACAGTCCAACTTCCAACTTGGCACCCGGTCCATAAGGACATCTCGTCGCCCCTCCCTTCCTCCTCCTCCTTTCTTTCCTTTTCCCCCAAGGTTGCCAGCTGATGCGCTTGGGCGTATCAGATTAACCATCCATATCATTTTCCCCATTGATATAGATGCAAACTCTGGCATAGATTGATATTCTCTTTAACCTATACCCACATTGAGAGATCGTTCCGATCTCAAAGATAGGTGGGTATCAGTGGAGATTACATTTCTTTGGCAATGCCGCTTTTGGCGTCAAGTTTCACGGCCTCGAAAGCCCTGTCCTCGGCAGACGACGTCTGCAATTGCCTATATCTAGTTGCATCTCGCAGATATATGTTTTTGATCTCCAAGGCCGAAAAGTAAAAGCCAGCCAACACCACATCCCGGGATATCATATCCTCCCCTACCCTTCCGGCCAAGTCCCATGTCACACTCCCAATTTATTTACCAGGCAAACTTCGATCCCCCGTTGCCAAGATTCGAGCTTCAGTTCCAACCTACCCTGTTATTAACCTTGAGACTTCGGTCGCTGAAGCTTGACTTCAACCGCAGCTAGGTAATAGAGCAAGTGCACCCAAATTGACCAGATCCCAATCAAACCCAGAAACAAAGAGAGTTCATTTCAACCCCTGTACGCCCAGACAGTCATCGTGCTCTCCTTTGTGTTTTGAAGTTCCTTTCTCAGTCCGAGTCGACATCTTCCTCCTTGATCTTCACGTCGTCCTCCATCAGGTTAGTGCTAAGATGTAGGTTGATAATTGCATCTAACGGATCCTCCTCCATTAACTCGTCTTCGTTGTCCGCCAGCGCCTCCAAACTAAATTTCGTGGGAATGTCACTTCCGTTCGTCCAACTCGTCTTCGTAATCCCGTCCTGATCCGGCTCCTCGGCATCGTGCATGGGAGTATCATCCGGACTCATATTCCATGCGAAATACCATCGATTGAGCATCGTCCTGATTCTCTCCTGCAGGACAATCTTCTGCTTCCTTGATTCCTCAGACCCGCCGAGTTCGTCTCCCTTGCCCTCCATGTCTTCCATGCCATCATCGCCACCAAGCTTCTCATATTCGACGATTTTGTCCATAATGAGATTGACATGCGCTCTCAACTTATCCAAGCCTGTCGTCCAAATTGCGTCCAGTCTCTTGGGGAACTTATTTATCTCCTCGGACACTTCCTTCTTCAGCTTGGTCACCGCATCCTTATAAGTCTTGTTGTCCTTGTGAGTGGAGAACGTTTTCAATATTTTGTGCCGCTTTTCCATGGTCCCTTTGCCTTTGATTTTCGGGTCCGCGGCTCTCTTGAACGTCGTCTTCCATTTGGCCTTGATGTCAGCCGCCAACTCCTTATGCACGTCGTCCGAGTTGACAGCAATGTCGATGAATGCTTGGCAAATTAGATCTTTGACTTCCTCCTTAATCGCCTTGAGGGCGGGTTCTTTTGACGCGAGGTATTCCTTTTGGTTAGGGAATTGCCGCTTGAAGATGGTGAGAATCGAGTTGATGCGAAAGTCCCATCTGGCGTCAATTGCGGCGCGCGCTGGGCCTTGGAGAGTGGGAAGTTGTTCGTGGATGGAGGTCACCCATTGCGAGCAAATCTGGTTTTTGAAAAGGTGCGCGAGCCCTTCCATCCAGTCGTATAGTTTGTTTTGGCCCCCGGCGCGACTGAGGAAGACGCCACCGCCGGCCTTGATGATTGCGAGGAATGTGGCGTAGTGTAGTTTCTTATAGCGGTTCTCACCTTCGGGGTCTTTGTAGATCCAATTGTTCACGTGGTCGATGCATTGTTTGATGCATGTCTTCATGGCTTCGGTGGTGTCTTTGAGGGGGTTGCAGTCAGAGACTTGTCTGCAGAGTGGTTTGGCGTAAGCTTTCAATTTCTATGCGTTGTAGGAAGGGAGTCTTTTGTTAGCAAGTTCAGTCGTGGTGCCAGTTGTAGGGGTAGGTTGGAGAGGAAAGGGCTCTCAGTGACTTACAAACTCTAGCCGTTCATACTCCGCATTAAGATACTCCTCCTGTAACTCCTCCGGCGTCATGTGCAGCTTGATCCTCTCGCATTCTTTATCGGACCAGGTCTGCAAGTTATAGTACAGGCCAACGAGTCTGTGGAGGAGCGCCTTCATATGGCGCTCCCTCGGTGGGATCGTGGCCTCATACAACCAGCGCTTAAGAGCTGGAATGCCTGTATAGGCCTCCTCGGGGAAACCCACCATGGGGTCTTCTGGCATCGCATCAGGGTCGTCCTCATTCTTTTTCTGAAACGGCCAGTATGCCCTAACGCTTACGGGGAAGATCTTTGGCGGACAGTAAGGCGCTTTTGCGCCAGGACAGCTCTTCATAAACACAGCATGCCGTTCCTTTAGATAACGGTTGATCTCCTTCGCTAGGATGGTGCTCCGGGATTGAACTGCGGTAAACACTTGTCCCCAGTGAGCTTCTTTCTTCTGGCGTTTGAGCTCTCTCTGGAGCTTCATATGCTTCCTCTTCTTCTCCCTCGCCTCTCTCAACTGGTTGAACATCCTTGTTCTTTCCTCCTCGCTGATCTTCCTCGATTTCAAAGACTGGAGAAGTTTGGTGATTTGAGGGTTGAATTTCCTTGCGGCAGTGTCACCCTCCTTGATTTTCTTGCTCAAGTCACTGACCATCTTGATGTCCTTCTGCCTTTTCTGGTTTCGTGCTGTAGTCTCCCAGTCAACACCATCGTCTGCCTTAGACAACACAACACAGTAACCGCGGTCGTCGAGCTTTCCGCTCATTCGCATGTTTATCTCCTGGTTTTCGGTCATCAGGTTGACCGCCGTCTTTTCGCCGGCTGCTCGGACAGAAGGTGTGACGACAATAGACACTGTAAGTTTGTTGTAGAACTGTCTAGCAACGGCCGCTCGGCTCTCCACGATTTCACCAAGGCCTGGCAAATCGACAAGGACAATCCCCCCACGGAGGATATCTGACTTCACGTAAACTTTGACATGGTCGATCAAGGGCCAAACTGCCATGTCTCGGGTCTCAGCGCCCGCCCTTCCTGTGATGCTTGTTGTTGTCGCATCCAGATATGGCTTGACCTCGGGGGCAAACGTCGGAAGATCAGCCGCATTGATTCTTTTTGTCGTGTTGAGTAACTTTACCGCCGGATCATTTTTGGTCAGGAGATCCTGTGTCGACATAACCTCCAGTTCGGTCAAAGTATGGCCCCAAACAGCTCCGATTTTCTCTGCGGTCGCATTGATTCTCGCGATGACCTCCCCGAGATCACTACTGTCAGGACCTTCCTGGTCATCGTCATCTTCAAACTCCCCTCTGCCGTTCAGCAGCTGGTCTCGCAGCTTAATGTCTGCGAAAAACTTGTTCAGCTCATGTTTAACGTCCAAATGCTTGCGGAACGTACTTTCCGCACGGAAGGCCTTTTTGGGATCGTCGTAATAGTTATAAGCGACCTGGCAAATTGCAGCTGTGGCCACTAGTGCGTCGTTGGGAGGTAGGAGGTCCTTGTATCCGAGGAATGCATTGAGCAAAGATGTCTTTCCCGCCCCAGCCTTTCCCTGTACGCCAACAAGGATCTCGAATTGCCTGTGTTCCTCGCTGATTTCGTCTGTTTTTGGTTAGCCATGCCCGTAGAGATCGGTGATCTGTGGCCCGAACTACCCACCTGCGTCTTCAATCCAATGATTGAGATTCCCTTTCCCGATTGCCTCCGTATCAGCATCGCCTTCCTCATCTTCATCGGCCTCTGGAACTGCACGATCAATGAGCTCCGCAAGCTCGGAGGAGTACTTCAGACCGGCGTCAAGACAGTCCTCAAGCATCCGCATGCGGGTTTGTAGTGGGAGGGCGTCGAGGGCGTCAATGTTCCGAATCGGATCCATCGTATCGGTTGATGACATCTTGAAGTTGTCCGCCTTCAACGCTCAGTACCGTGTTGAAAATGAGTAATAAATGAGATTGTTTCGAATGATGAGTGAGCAGAAGAATCAATCCAATCCTTTTCGGTTAACCATAGGGTGAGCTCCGGCTGCGTAAGTCAAAGGAATTGAATATGACTGAGAAATGAGGGATATACGCCCGTCCAGTGATATCATGGAGAAGGGAGTGGGGTTGACAGAAAAGGGCAGTCTGAGATGTTGTGGTATATATATCTGGAGTTGAATATGATCCGCCCTAGTGGAAAGATCCGGGAAGTCGAGCAGTGCAGGTGAAGATGAAGAAGGAAGATCTGGAAAGGGAAATTTGGAAGAGAGGTCAATATATAGGCCGTAAGAGGATGGAGGAGGAAGAACGAGAATGGAGAAGGGGGAAGAAGAGAGGTCAAGATATAGTCCGCGAGAGGATGGAGTCGGGACTCGGTCGATACAAGTTGGTGATTGGGATGACCGCCCAGAGTGTCCAAGTTCGGCGTCGGGGTCAGGCGGAAGAAACTGAGACCAGACGAAGAATGGACCGAGAGGATATGGGATGTTTGATGCCGTCTGATGTAGCTTGCGTAACAGTTCATGGAGATTTGGCCAGTTGCCGAGACCGTAGAGAGAAACGAGGTGATGATGTTGAAGTGAGGCACTTCCTTATGTCTAGGTAAGAGTCCTTGACTGGCATATTGTCATTCTGAATCCGAGTCGCTGGTAGGTTTGGTTCCGTGATGTATCTCCTGTGAGGCAAAAGAGCCCAAAGAACAACATATAGCCAGTGTTGTTCTTTCATGGTGAGGGCGGGCCGGGGCCTTGCCATAAGATCGCGGAGTTGTGACCATCGTGAGAGACCAGTTCCGGGCCGGCGGCGGACTCGCAAGAGGAAATCGGATGGAAGGCGGAGTGTTCATGATGCATGGAATCTGGAATGAGATCGTTAGCAACAAACAGGTACTTGTAGGAAGTTAAATTCAGACGAAACAACCGTGTCGGGTCTTATAAAGTCCATCGGCATCTCTCTGTCGACCTCAAGCCCACTGTGACACGCCGTTGATAGATATATGACACTGCAAATTTTTTGGGAGACTGACTGCTCAAAGGGAGTTCTCTTGGTCGAAAGGTGGTGGTCAGTTGGTTGAAAATCTTGGCGAGTGCCGTGGGCATCCCCAAAATTTGTCATGTCCCTCTGCCCTCCAAACCACCCGTCCAACGCACCTTCCCAATTCACTCGACACACTAACAGAAACAAGAGCACTGAGAGAGATGTAATGTTAAGGTAATGTTACGATTCCAAGATCATTAACATACTGGATAAAATACAAAGATTCCACCACCGACACCACCAATCGCTCGCAGTGCTGCCCCTAAAAAAAACTCCAAATGTCGTAGATAGCTGACTTGCTGGTAAGATAAACAAATGGGGTGAAACCGACCGACCGCACACCTCCGACCGCCGCCTGGTATCCCCCAAAGCAATGCATGTGAAAAAAAAGGTATAGCCAAAGAATTAATAAAAGCCCTCCCCCTTAAGTCGTTGAAGTGAAGTTCCGCCGGGTATCAAAATCAAGTTGTGTCGTAAGAATAGTCGTACAGTCCCGTTATGTGTGGACGAGATGGGTGTCGTTAGGCCATGATGGTTGTGGCTAGCGGATGATCCCAAGTAGGAGTGACATGTGCATGTTCATGCCGATGTAGGTCTCTTGCTTGGATCTCAGCCCGGTGTGCTCGAAAGGAGTGGGTGTGGGAATTTAAACGCAGGAGGAGCACTGGTGGTGGGCGCAGTGGCAGCAGGAGTTGCTGATGACGAGCATGGTCTTGCACTGGCAGCAGCGAGGCGCCATGGAGGGAACGAGGACGACGGGGGTCTTGACTTCCATTTCTACAGAAGGCAAGGTGTAAGTGGTTGTTCCCTACTGGGTAGTGTACTGCTCGGTTTGACTTACTGAGTGGGTGAGAAGGCAGTAGATTTGTGTTGTAGTAAAAGTTTTTGTTGTTGTGGTGTGGTAGTACCAGGCAGCTAGATTTGCAGATTTGACTTGTTTGTGACGGGAGAGCAGAGGGTGCTTGAGAACAAAGACGTCAAGTTTAAGACAATGGAGGTGGTGGGAGAGGGATATATAGACGTGGAAGGCTGAGCTTTTGTCCGATATCAGTGGCAAACGTTGACTGAAAGTAAACTGTAACAAAAAAGAAAATGACGAATCAAAGAAAAGATGGGATTCCCTATCAGTTTCTCGGCACGCCGCATCTCGGAGCTTCATGCCCTGACGTAGCTTACCACCGAGCCACATCAACCAGCAAAAAAGCTTGTTGGAGATCCCCCAGTCCCCCCATCTTCCCCGCCGCCCATCATGCGGGTGGGTGTGAAGTCTGGTTCGAGGAAAAGCCTTGACTACGGGAGAAATAGGAAACACGTCGCATGCTTGGCCGCAGATGGACTTTACACTGCGGCTGGTGTGGACACGGCTTGCCGCAGCGAGCTGGGCAGATGTGTGGGCAGATGGTGGGATGTGATGCGAAACCGGGGAAATCCCCCATATTTGAGACATTGGGGCCTCTCGGCCTTTGGGGGGACATGTCGAAGAAGCCAAGCAAAAGCCAGTTGCAAAACCAGCCAGTGATGCCTCGTATGCAAGTGGGCCACAAGTGTGCTGCATCGCTGCCCTTTGTTGCGTGGGTGATCGGAGCCTTCCCCGCAGTTCTTAAAGCCGGACGGGGGTGTTTTGACGCTCGGGACGGCTGGGGAAGACTGAAGGGACCAAAAGAGATGACGGACATATCCAATCAGAGCATGAGGTGAGCTATACAGATTTGGTAAACGCTTATTTCAGAAAGAGGCGTGGGGAAAAAAAGGTGTGAGGGTGTGAAGGAGTCTGGGAAGGGCACAGATGTCACGGCATCCTCCGTGGTTCTCTGTCCAGTCGGCAACACCACCAAACATTCCAGTACTAGATTCAGGGTATTCGTCGCGAGGCGCCGGTGGCTGAACGACGGTAAGACGGGTGTTTGCAGACCACAACGTCTCAGAGCGTGGAACCGGGGTTGCCCATCAGTCGATTCACGGACGCTTCTTTGTCCTCAACTGCCCACCCATCCGCTATATCAACCCACCATCCCATCCGTATGTTATGAACATTGGCTAATGGCGGTTAGTGTTGGTGGTAATGATGGTGTAGACAGATATGCGCAACAAAATAGAAGAGCGCCGTCGTCATTGCGCATAAAGTGGATTCCACGGGAACGAAGAGGCTACGACTGATGTCTTGGAGCGAAAGGCAGCACTTGCCCAACTACCGGACAGATCCGCGGTATGTTGTCGTTCTGTTAACACCTATGACGATCAGGATTATCCCGTTGTACACAGCAGTGCCGATGCTGTACGCTATCTATGTAACCAAAGCCTGTTAGAGGTATGTGTCTGTCACAACTGTTCGTAATGTGTCTCGAACGGAAGTCGTCGGCGCCCGAGGGTTGTGGAATCCACTGGATCAGGGCAGTGGTGGTTTGCCAAGATCATGTCAGCCAACTTCGCCAATGACCTCGGAGCCTCGGCCACAAGCCAACCCTGACTTTGAGGCTTAGCTGCGCCAAAGGCAAAAGCATGTCCAGAAGGGCGAATGAATAGACATAGCCAAACCAAGGTCCAGGCTAGTCCATCGGAAGCATACCTTGGAGGCAACTTTGCGGGAGTCACGGTGCATTCCCGTCAAGTTGTGAATGAGGAACAAAGGAAGTGAAATGTCGAAATTCCAAATTCAGCACAAGGTTCATGATGGAGAAAATGGTCCGTCGTCAAAGAGTACAAAGGGTGGAGAAAACGGAATGAGACCTGCCACATCCATGCTTGGCGGGGAACATCAAAAGTGGAGAAGCTCTGCAGCTAGTACCCCACATGGTGCACGACCCTTCTCTCCATTCCATATTTCTTAACCAAACACGAACCCTTTTTTTCTTTCTCGGCGCTGTTCGATTTGCACAGCTCTTTCGGATTGTTTCTCCGCTGTGGATTGCTTCAAAGCTCAACATCTTCAAGGCGAAACAACTCAGCCTCCTGCTGCCTGCCATCGGCATGGAACAAGGACCGATCTGTGCGCCTATAGGCATCTTTCAAGTACAGCGTTTGAGTCTTTGCCGGGTTGCCGGCGCCAAGGGGTCCCGGTCATCGGCGTTGGACTCGGCCGGGCGGCTCAGCAGCTCTCATCGTAAACAGAGAAAGCCGACTGGCTCTTTTGCGCGGCACTGGTGTGATTGGTCAATCCCTCCCTCTGCAAATGTCCATAAAGTCAGTTTGATTTGAACATCGCTGAGCCGCCAAGCGCTGGGCGGTTTTCAAAGCCGCCTCCTATCTAGGATGGCGGCTGTCACTGTCCCGGCTCTATGGGTCATTCTCGGCCTTCACTCCGGGTGAGTAAACGGACGAAGAACCGAAGGACCTATCACGAGCTGTGTCCTTTCTCCATACCTTCTAGTTCGATCCATTGTCATTGCCTGAGGAAGGCAAGTCGTATCAAGGGATAGCAGAGGAGTTGGATGCCTCTTTACCTTTGAGCAGGTCGCGCTGTGACTTATAAGCGACCTCTTTTTATCAAACAAAGCGTCACATGTTGGTTTGGAGCCGCATCTGACGACATCTATCTGCAGGTGGTGATTCATACCGCCAGGCCCAACATACCTTCCGCCAGCCGTCCAAGAACACCAGAGCAACTTCCTTGTATCTCGTTCTATTCACGGAACATATCTTCTGTCATTTAGGATCTTCTTTCTACCTCAAACCACACCTGCAAAGGCAACATTGTCACATTTACTTCGAGGTAGATAAGGTATACCTACATCTCTCGTCGATACCGGCAGTTTGGTTCTTATCAGTTACACATAGATATCGGTCCAGTCACATCGCCATTCTCCCGTCAGCTCGGCCCCCAACGACCCGCACCCTTTCGGATATCTTCCGAAACGACCACCCTAAACCGTGTGCAACGACTCCGAAGCGCATATTGTCAAACAAACCTAACCCATCCAATCCATTCAACATGATCACCCCCATCACCATCCCCATATTTTCCTCACCCTCACCCTCATCCTCGCCAAGCCCCAACTCAGAAACCCAACCCGCGGCTCCCAACCTCGAAATCCACCCCCTCCCCACTCACACCTCCGGCCTTCTCCTCCGCGTCATCCCCCCTCCATCCCCTCCCAACTTCCAAAATGGAAACCCGGACTTCCACCATGTCCCCTGCGACATCGTCCTAGCCATCGACATCTCAGGCAGCATGTCGGCCGACGCCCCGGTGCCCACCACCACCACCACTTCTTCTTCAGACTACACAAACGAACAACAGCCAGAACACAACGGCCTCTCAGTCCTAGACCTAGTCAAGCACGCCGCGCGCACCATCGCCTCCACGCTCAACTCGTCCGACCGCCTAGGCATCGTCACCTTCTCCACCGAGGCCAAAGTCCTGCAACCCTTGATACCGATGACGGCGCTCAACAAGAAGAAAACAGAGAGGAATCTGGGGGGGATGCAGCCCTCTAGCGCGACGAATTTGTGGGGAGGGATAGTGGAGGGGTTGAAACTTTTTGGTTCTACTGGAAGTGGGAGTACCGGAAGGGCGCCGGCCCTGATGGTCCTGACGGATGGCATGCCGAATCACATGTGTCCGGCGCAGGGGTACGTGGCGAAGCTGAGGGCGATGGAAAGGTTGCCGGCCGCGATTCATACGTTTGGGTTTGGGTACAGTTTGCGGAGTGGGCTGTTGAAGAGTGTGGCGGAGATTGGAGGGGGTGGTTACTCGTTTATTCCGGATGCTGGCATGATTGTAAGTTTTTTTTTTCTAGCCCAGGGATTTGGTTGGTGATTGATGAGAGTGAAATACTGACTGCGAGACTAGGGTACTGTGTTCGTTCATTCGGTTGCGAACCTCCAGTCGACGTTTGCGAACAATGTCGTCTTACGCCTTACCTACCCCAAGTACTTGGGTCTGAAGGAGACGACAGGGCAGTCGGTAGACAAGGTAGAGCCTGTCGAGCTCGAAAAAGGGGATGTTGACCAAGGCTCCCAGCTCGAAAAGAGGGATGATGACGAAGGCTCCTCAATGCAGCTTACCCTCAATCTTAGCACCCTTCAATACGGCCAGTCCCGCGACATCTTCCTCCGTTACGACAGCAAAGCGCAGGAAACTATAACCGACGGGTTCGACTTTGAATCCCCTCCCTCCGTGCTCGCCACGCTCGACTACCAACACTTCACAAACATCACCAACACTCTCGTCACAGAGTGCGAAGACATCTTCCGACCAAATCCCCAAGTCAAGCAGCTCACCCCCGCGCAAACCGCCTACCACGTCTCCCGCTCCGCCCTCATCTCCTTCCTCTCCAACCTCTACCCCCTCCGCCGTGACGGCGAACACCAACCGCGCTTCTTCGCCCGCAGCCTCGCCACCTCGCTGCAATCCCTCCTTTCCACCCTGCCCGCCGCCCAACCCGCCTTCGCCTCCGACCCCCAGTGCCGTTCGCTAGTCCAAGACGTCATCGGCAGCACGTCCTCCATCAACGACCCGAACCAAGACGGCCAGGTAGCCCTGGCCCTGACCAACATGGACTTTTACAACCGCTGGGGCATCCACTACCTGCCCTCTCTCGCGGGCGCGCACGCCAGGCAGGTGTGCAACAGCTTCAAGGACCCCGGCCCCCTGATATACGGTGCGGACAGCCCGCTGTTCGTCAGGTGTCGAGACAGGCTGGATGCGGCGTTTGATTCGCTGCCGGCGCCGAAGCCGAGTAGGACCACGGGGTTCCAGGGCGAGATTAGTATGCGGGCGTATAATAGGAGTGGAAATCCTTGCTTTGCTGGGGAGATGAGGGTGAGGGTTGGTGTTGTTGAAGATGGGGTTGGGGATAGTGATCAGTTGGTGACACAGGAGATTGCGATTAACAGCCTGCGAAGGGGAATGATGGTGCAGACGCCAAAGGGGTTTAGGAGGGTAAGAGCCGTTCTGAAGACGACTGTTGAGAATGAGAAAATGTGCTGGGTTAGGGCCAAGGATGAAGGGGCAGGATCGCTGCTGGTTACTCCGTGGCATCCTATTTCGCTTGATGGGAAGGACTGGGCGTTCCCGATGGATGTTGCGCATGGCGACTCCGTCAGGAACACTGGGGATATTTACTCGGTCCTGCTGCAGTATGATCCGGATGTGGACGCCCACGCCATCATGGTTGAGGGCCTGTGGGGAGTCACGCTAGGCCATGGACTGACGGGAACGGGAGAGGGTGTGGTGACTGGCGAACAAGATGCGAGGACGCATCGCTTCTTTGGTGACTATGACCTTGTGGTTCAGAGTCTGGCGAAGTTGCAGTGCAGCGGAGACGGGTTGGTGATGGGAGGAGGCGTGAAGAGAGACTGGCAGACTGGTCTCGTCAATGGGTTTCACATGAGGCCACCCTATCTCCACGGGTCCCTGCCTCCAAGAAGGGTAGAGTTGCTCGCTTGAGCAGTGATCATGGTTGTTCATAACTGGAGTTTGGGAAAGTGGTAAAAATAGAAGCATGACACTGCAATGAGCTATACTCTTGAAAAAAAAAACACTTTGTTGAGTGTCTCCCCGGGTGTGCGTGTTGAACCCTTTTGAGAACCTTTGTGACTTATACGTCTTCGGTGCAATGACGTCGCACCATCGCCGACCAAGTGCTGGTCTCCGGCTGAGTGCGATGCAAACTCCTACGCTCCGAATATAATGACAATGCCCCTAGGACTGCGAAATTAAAGCGTCGGGCAGAGCCAGTAAATAGCCAGCTCTGAATTCTCCGTGCAATGTTGTGAGCGTTGTTGCTTTCCACAGTCGCGGCACCTTCCTGGGCTTCCTTGCGTGTGCACGCAAAGACGGGCTCGACGGGCTGTCAATGCCAATTGAAAAGTGGGGAAATTGGTTGTGTGCGCACAGGTTGGCAGCCGCCGGTCAGCTGCCACGAGCTGGATTCTGCCCAGGCGAGGGCGAGTCTGCCCCACCGGCAAGGCCGGTCGAATCACCAATCCCCACCGCCCTCCATAGGGTTTTCAAGCCCTGCCAAAAATTTGGCCAGCGACTCCTCCGTGCCGTGTTGACCTCGAAATTGCATCTGCCTTTACTGACCGGCGGCACCTCTTCGACAATCAAGAGCGCTTGATCCACAACCGTCACAATGGTGAGTACTGAATTGCTGCTGGACGATTGCGACAGCAGACGTCCTGTTATTTTTTACCATGGGAGTCCAATTTGACTGACCGCGACTTTTTGGGTGTAATAGGCGATCAAGCACAACCAGCAGATTCCCAACAACCGTGAGCATCCCCATCCCGAGCGACAGCCCGACGACGACGACGACTTTTGACCCCGAAACCGACGACATGGACTGACACCAATTTTCAGATTTCCGCAAGGATTGGCAGAGGCGCGTCAGGTGCCACTTCGACCAGGTTCGTTAAAACCACACAGAACGAGGAGGACGATGACGCGAGTTGGGAACTATGATTCTGACGGATGGGAAAACAATAGGCTGGCAAGAAGGCTTCCCGCCGTGTCGCTCGCCAGGCCAAGGCTGCTGCTCTTGCCCCTCGCCCGGTTGACAAGCTCCGCCCCATTGTCCGGTGCCCGTTAGTACAACCTTTGCATCCCGACGATATTCGAGAGAGCGTGGAGATCTGACAGGATTCGTGTGCAGCACCATCAAGTACAACCGCCGCACCCGCCTCGGCCGTGGTTTCTCCCTCGCTGAGCTCAAGGTACGATTGATAACCTAAAAGAGAGATGGGAATGCAACGCATGCAGAATTGCGATCGCCGAGAAGGCAATGGGCTCTGACACAGATACAAACTATAGGCTGCTGGTATCCCCAAGCTCGTTGCTCCCACCATCGGTATCTCGGTTGACCCCCGCCGCGCCAACCTCTCCGAGGAGTCCCTTGCCGCCAATGTCGAGCGCCTGAAGGCCTACAAGGCCCGCCTCGTCGTCTTCCCCCGCAAGTCCAACAAGCCCAAGAAGGCCGATACCCCCAAGGACCAGCAAACCGGCGAGTTCATCAAGAGCGTCGAGGCTGCTTTCGGCGTCGAGGCCCCCATCGTCTCCGGTTTCAAGGAGATCCCCAAGTCCGAGCTCCCCTCCAACATCGAGGGTGGTGCTTTCCGCGCTCTCCGCAAGGCTCGCTCCGAGGCCAAGCTCGTTGGTGTTCGCGAGAAGCGCGCCAAGGACAAGGCTGCTGCCGAGGCCGAGAAGAGCAAGTAAATTGCTTTTCTTGGACGGGGTGGTTGAAGCGGCATCTCTGTGGCGGTGTTTGGCTGGTCTGGTCTCGGTTATGCTTTTCCTTGTCACCTGGCCGAGGACCACTATGTTGGACATCCTCGACCAAGGGCCGTGTAGTTCCGGGGGATTTCACGTCACTTTTTAAAGCGGGACACGGTTCAATTACTACACGCGCATCATAGGGATTTGCTAGAGCAGCGCACAATGAATGGACAACGGAAAAAGCATGATTCTTGACCAACTTCAAAGGTCCTTCTGTCTGGGTGATACCAATCGGGGAGTTCATACGGATTGCAACAAATGCCTGAGTTCTTGTTTAGTTTTTGATCACGTCCTTGTTTCACTTGTCTGCTGAATCGTTGGCTCCCTCGTGAAGATGCATACCATTATTCTTTGCTGACATTCGTGTTACTAACACCCTCTCAATCTAGTTTCCCTTCCTATCATCCTGCAACAACTCAATGCCTCTCTTCAGAATCTCCTCAAACACCCCCTTCCTCGGCCCCTTCAGCTCGCTCGAGTGAGCCCTCAGAATCTCCGCAACCAACACCAACCCGTTCTCGCGATCCTTAGCCGTAGCAGCAGCCGACGGCTTCGTCTCTGCCTGTTGAGGGTTGAGGTTCAGCCCTTCCATGATCGACGTCACCTCAGTCGGCTTATTATCCTCCTTCTCGTCCTTCTCATCCGTAACCTCCTCGATTCTGCCACTATCACCACTCTCGCCCTCCAGCCCAGCAGCAACTTCCTCACTCCCCGTAACCGCAACCGCCAGCTTCTTGACCGCCTCGGTCCCCTCATTCAACACCCTCAACACAACACTCGCTCCCCCATCCGTCGACCTCGCCAGCAATGCCAGGACAAACAGCACTTCCGACCTCAAAGCCGGGTATTTGCCCTGCGCAAGCAAGTGCGTCAAGTGCTTCGCAACCAACGGGCCATGCACCTCATAAAACTCCTCGCGCGTCTTCCAGTCCTTCTCATCCAGAACCTCCTCCCCTTCTTCCTGAGTACCAGCCTGAGCCTGCTGCAAAGCCCTAACAACACTCATCACCCCCCTGGCCGTCTCGATCTTGGTCGGCTCCAGATCTGATCTCGCGCCCAGCGTCATCAGTAAGTGGAAGTAACTCTTCACCTCCTCCTTCTCCGTATGCTTCAAGTCCGCAGCCAAGGGCTTACACAGCTTGGCGACGTTGCCGGGGGAATTAACCAGCAACAACCTCGCCAGCGAAACAGCAGCAAACTGCACCTGCGGCTGCACCGCCGTCTTGATCCACGCCCCCGCCAGCAATTCCGGCAGGAAAGCTTCGCCGAGCGGCATCTTGTTCCCCTGCGGGATGGCCAGGTTCTTGGCAAACGACAAAAGGGCGTGCAAGAGCTGCGGGGTGGCGGGGACGGATTTCTCGTCAGGGTCGAGCGCTTGCGTGAGGAGAGACGCCAGGTGGGTGTGCACGTGGATAGTAGGATCCGCGACGAGCGCGCTGCTGGCTTCGTCGGAGCGGGAGAGGTTGCCGAGACATAAGCATGCCGCGGTGCGGAGGTGTTGGTTCGCGGATTTTTCCGAGGACAGCCAGAGGAGAAACTTTTTGGAAACGGGGCTGGCGGAGGAGATGGGGTAGAGCTCGGAGAAGGAAGGGTGGGCGGATAGGTCAGCCAGCAAGGTGACGAAGGTTGTGCAGACGGTTTTGAGCTGGTCGAGGTCGTCGAGGTCGGGTTCGTCCAAATTCTCGTACGAGTAGCAGGCGTTGTAGAAGGCTTGTTGGAGGTGGAGGATGTTGGAGGCGGAGGAGAGAAAGGACGGCTGGAGGGACTCGTAGGTCAGGTAGGCGAGGGCGACGGTGCAGAAGCCGTTGAAGAGCTCGAGGGAGGGAAGGCCGGTGGGGGAGCCGCCGGCGAGAGCGAGGAAGACGGCGGGGGTGGAGGGGTCGGCGACTTCTGGTTCAGGTTCTGGTGGGGGGTTTGTTAGATGTAGGGAAAACCACAAGAGGGGAAATGGTTATTATGCGTACTTTGGCTAACAAGTAACTCGAAGATGTTGTTGATGAGATGAAGAACTTGGTCGTGATCTCCTCCGGGTTGAAGCGAACCTTCTTGCAAGAGAGCTACAAGAGCCTTGCTTAATCCTGCTTCACACACCTGAAGTTGTGCCGGCTCTAGAATAGTGTTAGCTTAATAATCGTGTTCCAAAAGTTCGGGGCCATCGTACCATAATCAACAATGACGTTGTATAAAACGGGCAACAACAGAGGAAGAAGAGACCTGTCGTTCAGAAAGCGGATGACAGTACGAAGCTGGCCGGACTCAACCAGCTTGGCTCTGTTCTCATCTGTGATATGTTTAGCTTCAGTCCTTTTTTTCTGTGGTGGCATACAGAGTTCTTACCGCAGTCGGCACATCCATTTCCAAGCACACGCAAACACTGGCGCTTCAAGCTCAGATCCAGCTCTTCCGTTGGTAGTAGTTTCAAGACAAAGTCTAGGATGCCGGACTCTCTAAGAGGGTCTCTTAAGCTGGCTGTATTTTGAGTTGCTTAGTTAGCTATTCATAATAAGAGGTACGTTCGCCTTTTTTCGTTTTTCTGAAAGAATTGTTGTGTCCACTGAAATAGAAAGGAAAACTCACGATCTCTGACGCCATCACCGATTCTTTCTAGAAGATTGGCCAATGTGTCGAGCGGTTTATCTCCGCCATTCCAAGCGGCTTCGAGCTGGCTCAACAAGTTCTGGTCAAGTGTGAAAGCCATTGTGTCTCTTTAATTTCCGTCGGGGTATCTGCGAATGATAGAGAGATATGGTTGTGAACAAGCGGTGATGTAGTCCGAGAGACAAAGGGGAGGGTGTTGAGGCGAGCTCCAAACAATAAGGTGAGTGGGGCTCCAAAGTGGGGAGGTCAACAAGGTACCTGCAGCTGTTATTTGGAGGGAAGTATCGAACTGATGGTCAGAGGTACCTCCGTTAGAAATGACTTTTCTCTCTGCAGTCGGAGTCTTTCTTGCTTTTTCGAGTAGCTTCACCGTTATCCCTTCCTGGCTATTTTTTGGCTTGAGATACAGACAATCAGCTGCAGCTTTAAGTTCGGTTTGATTACCGAGCAATGACACGCTTCCGAGTCTCGCGCTAACACCGGGACGGGTTGATAGCTCCCCATGTCACCTCCATAGGACTCGGCATCTGGTTGATCTCACGAAACTTTGAACACAGGTCGAAGTATGATGTCAACCATAGAAAAATAAGTACACCAAGTTTAGCCCTTTGACAACGTGAACCATGAGATAGCCCGAAACCTCACGGTGAACAGATGGCTCGTGCGCCCTCCCATATTCAGGGGTAATAATCACAGCAGCGCAAAAACGACAAGAGGGTATACAACAAAAAAGACACCCGTATATGCTACATGCCACATTATACACTTTACCGGTACACAGCAGTAGCCACTGCGACCGAGTAGGGAGACGGCTACACGCCCATCTTTTGGGCGCATAGATAGTATACACATGGCCGGCGCCGCATCGATCCCGGCCAGGATCATCTGTAACCATCGCCATAAGAAGCGTCCCACGTCCACACACACATCTGCTGCGCTCACTTTACTGCCAACCATAGACAACCACGCCTTACTGCTTGCTACCAAGCCACTTGAGCTCGACGTGCTTGCCCATGTTACCCGTACCGAGAACAGGAAGCTCACGCTTCTGGAGCTCCTTCTGGATGACCTTCCAGCGACCAACCATCTTCTCCTTGTCCACAGGTGTGACTCTCCTGGGGTAGACCTTGACGTTGGGGAGCTCGGGCAAGATGCTGCTTTGCTCAATCTGTTCGGCAAGCTTCTTGGGCTTGGGAGGAGTGACGAGGGCATCCATAAAGTTGGCGACAGTCTGAATGCTGGTGAGCTTGCCGTCGGAGAGGATGTGACCGGTCATTTTCTGAATGCGCTTGGCGGCCTGTTGAATTGGAGGGTTCTGTCAGCTAACTTTTCATACACAAGGTGATTCGGAACGGGACGTACATAGAACTTGACGACAGGGTCCCGGATGGTAGCCTCCTTCCAGTCGTTGTTCCAAGACTTGCGGAGCTCGATGGCCTCGTCGACGGTCAACTTGACCCGGGAACCCTCCTCGCCCTTTAGACGATAGCCGAGCTTCTTGCCCTCCTCGAGCAACTGGTCGGCCTGCTCCTTCTCGCCGAGAGAACGTAGCCTGCGCACCTGCTCCTGCCACTCGAGTGTGTTGTCGGCTTTTTCCGCCGCGTTCCGCATAAGAATCCAGACCCTCTGCAAGTCGCTGTGGTTCTTGAGCGACAGCTCACCATTTTCCCCACGGCACATCTCCACGGCGACGGTCTTCTGCCAGTGATCACCGTTTCCAATAATCGACGCCATATCCGCGGGGTTCTTGGGGTTGGCGCCGAACTTCTTCAAAGCCAGACCCTCGACGAGCGCCCTCCTCAGAATGACCTTCAACAGCCTGGGATCTGTGATCTTCTCTTGCGGGGCAAAGCCCTGGTATTCGAACTGCTTTCCGCCATCCTTGAAATGCTCCGGCTTGCTCCACCAGTCGGACATACCACCGATCTCTTGCAGCCCCGCGCCGGACGTGGCAGGCTCATAGTTGGGGTCTCTGATCTTCTCTGGGGCGTCGGCCCGCGTGGGTTGCCCTGGAAGAACAAGGTTGACCTGCCTCGGGGTTTCGAATCCTCCTTTCCTCTTCCTCTGTTGTTCAACGGTTTCGGTGGACTCGGTCGCGACTTCGGCGGCGGCGGCGGCTACCGGGGCTTCGGGAGTGGTCTCGGAAACAGTAGAGGCGCATCGGCGTTGTGTCTGGAGGGTGTTTTGCCAGACGCGGTTACGGGTGGCGGAGATTTGTGTCGAGAAGTTGCATGACTGGCAGGTGGAAGAGGAGTCGGCGGCGGCGGTCGCTTGGGCCCTCAGGGTGCGGAGGGGAGCGGCCGATGTGGAAGCGACAGGCGACGAAGAGCTGCACAGGGCAGAGGCCGTGGACGGTATCCTCGGAATGATGCGGCGCATGGCTGGTGTGTTAAGGTTGCAACTTGCGACGACGGCAAGGTGCAATGGGGCCTGTATGGGTTGTCCGGGGGGGGGTGGTGACCGGGTTGGCGATTGCGTTCGCGGGTGCGGACGGGGCGACAATAATCGGGCAACGAGCGGGCGACTCGAGGCGCGATGGAGTCTTGCCGGTCAAAAAAATCGAGCCCCGTTCTGCCCGTCCATCGGTCCAGTTTGCCGGCCCAGACACACCCCCGGTCGGCCAGCCGGGCGGGTGCTTGGCACTGTGGCAGCCACTGAACAGTCTCCAATTGCGTGCAGAGTGCTCCCCTCCAGCTGTTGACGGTCCAAGCTTCGACCCCGCGATTGACATGTCAGCCACATCTGCTAGTGGCTGAGTGGGAAGCTAGCGACCGGGTAGCTCGTAGCGGTTCGCAAGCTTTCGGCCAAAAAATCTCTTGAATTGGATGATCTGATGGGCTCCCGGCAACATCTCCAAGCTCCATACCTCCCGACCTCGCCTACGTAACAAAAGTGTCAGAGCTCCCCCGAGAGCCCCATTCTGTCCTTCAGTCCCGTCCAGACCCGACTACTCGACCTCGACGCCGATTACATACTTGCCGAAACCGGACATCCTATAAATACAGCTGACAAGTCGATCCAATGGCGCCCCCGTCGAACCCCCGCAGCGTCTCGGACGCGACACGCTTCACCCCGACGACTCCTCATGCCAGCTCCAAGTCCGCGGATCCCCGGCTCAACACCCCCAAGGGCTCGCCAACAGGTCCCAAGGAGCCCAAGATGCCCGGCACTCCCAAGTTCGTCGAGACACCAGAGCAAAGGGTTGCGCGGTTAAGAGCTGCGCACTTGAAGGCGAAGCAGGCGCAAGTCTCGAGGATGGACCGGATCATCGACGGCAGCAGACGCTTCTTCGACTCGGCTCACAAGGTCACCGTTTTGGGGTTGATTGGTTTCACAGGTTAGTTCCGTCTAACCCCCAATCACTTATGCTTTCACCAGTTTCCGAATTCGGTACCTGGTTCCTGGCCTTAGATCCAAAAACAAAAACTAACATACGTCATAGTGATGGCCGGCCTGGTAACCGCCTACACCGCCGCCGACATGATGGTGTACAACAAGAAGCGCAAGGCCGAGTTCATCGAGGCGCAGAAGAAGATGGAGGCTGATTCGCTCGAGGCCGCCCGCCTGGCCTACATCACCGGCAAGGCGACCGAGGAGCAGACCGCGCTGGTGGAGGAGTACCTGGAGCGTGAGCGCGAGGCCGGCCGTCCGAAGCCCTCCATTTTCTCCAAGTTCCCCAGCGTCATTGGCGCTCCGACTCCCATCATGAACGAGACGACAGAGCAGCAGCAGCAGCAGCAGCAGCAGCAGACGACGAGCGTATCACAGTCGGCAACGTGGCCCGCGGCGACAACACCGAAGGCGACCGAGGAGCAGCCTGCGGCGGTGGATGCTGCTACCACGGAGAAGTCGGGACTTTGGGGCTGGCTTACCGGCTCGCTGAAGAAGGAGGATGTTGCCGCGGGTGCGGGACAGCAAGCCCCTACACTGGTCGGTGCTGTGAAGCAGGAGACGAGCGCCATCAAGGAGAAGGCGCAAGCGGCGTTTGAGAAGGAGAAGGAGAACCAGAGGAAGGGTGGCTCCCTTGACAAGGTGGGCTTGCCTGAGCAGAAGTGAGTGAGCTGAAGCGGATGGAGAAAGGGATGAAGAGGTCAATCTTTGGGTGGGCGAACGAAGATGGAGCGGTCTTTCATGACCGTGAGGGACGAAGGAGTAGACGGTCATCAAGCCGATTTGCTCACGATGGGCATCTCCTCGAAACCCATCTTACGGGCAGCTTGGCCGTTTTTGGTCTGGCGATCTTTGGCATCACCATGCCTCTGATATGATCAAGGGAACTTCGCATTTGATGAGGGTAAACACATGTTGGGCGGGTGGGGTGGGCGACGGAATCACGAAGCAGCCTTTCTAGACCTTGGATGCTGGGAGACCGCCTGTTAGAAGTGCGGCGGGACCTCTACCATGCATGAAAGGATACGCGTACAAATTACGGTTTCAACAACACGACAAGAAGTGTTGAGATGCAATATAGGAGAAACGGGCTAGGATATTGCTCGACAAAGAGCCCTACCCGATGTACCATAGTGTAGAAAGGAGTCATTGCATAAATCGGCGCAGAGGAGATGGATTTAAGTATATAAGATGTGAGACATAACATAGTGGTAGAAGTATTCGGTGTATTGGATGTCACATACAATATTCAAAATCGCATTAACAACAGGGTAGGCATCATAAAATCACGGGCCATGTCTTGGACATTCCACGATCAGACATCTTCATTCAAATATTATCTTATTCACCAATTACTGTTATCTGCGTAATGCGATTCATCATCCTAGAAGTAGACTAGAGTCCCTCTCCATGCGCTACGTTTCCTCCCGGTTTTGGAAGTCAACATGGTATATAAACGACCGTGTGATGTTTGTAAATGTCAAAGACTCCTTCCTGCCTTTCCCTGAAAGGCCCCGAACACCAAATGAAACCCAGTGAAAAAAGCAAAAGAAATATGAGTATGTTATAGTGTTTGGTCTTTTTCTGTTTCACCAACGCTGTATGTCCTTCGATCTCCTCCGGACCAAATGAGAAACAGTGCAAAAAGCCAAATGCCATGCCATGTTGTTCTGGGCATCGGCTCAGCTGCTCGGCCTGAAATTTGACAATAGAGGCCACTGATTTGGTCGTAGTAGATCAGACAAACTCTGAGCCCTCGTCGATTCCCGAGAGCCCCTGGAGGCGGCGTGGCTCTGTCTCTGACCCATTAGTCCTCTCCTTTCTTATCCCCACGTCATCGGGAGCTGGCCCACGAGGTAGATAGCAGGTACTCTACCCGAAGCTCCCGCGGAGCTTCTCGCCCACAAAAAAAAAAAAAGGAAAAGGAAATGGTCAGCTAAACATCCGCATACCGCCATCCTACGACACGATAATATGGTTAAAATGTCCCGGAACCTTCATCCGGCACTTCTCGCAGTCATCCCGATACCCTATGCTAAACGACCTCTTCATGCCCGGCTGGTTGGCCATGGTCCACGAGCTGACCGTGTGTTTGGAGCGCTGGTGGCCCCTTTTATTCGGGGGAGACTGGCTTTTCGGCGATGTCTGGGGGGATCCTATCTCGACACCATCCATACTACCATGACCATGACAATGACCATGATGGTTTTGGCACTCTCCTTGGGGAATAGGCGTCGGCTCGCGAGGTCCCATTTGGCTGTTTAGGGAAGAGTTGCGTAACGGCATGGCGGAGAGGAGAGGGTGGCTGTGGGTTAGTTGGTCGAGGCTCCTGAGGCGCTGGCGGGGGAGGGGGTGTTCATGTTGCTGGAGGTGGTGGTCGTGATCGTGATCATGGTGATGTTGATGGCCAGGGTGGTACGATTCGAGGATCATCCGCGGACTTTCTCCCATGCCGCTGTCTTCCATGTCCCCTCCTACCTCGCTTATGGGCGAGGGGAGCCGACGGTTCTGCACCATGCTCCAGTCCTCCATCACCTGCGCGGTAGCGGCGGCGCCGTCGAGAGAGCGGGGGACGCTCTCGTGGCCTAGTAGCGAGACGGACGGCTCGTGGTGCTGCTGTGTAGGCGGAGGGACCCCATATGATCCCCGGTGGTCCATGGTGATGTTGCCCGCCGCTCCGCCCCAGTGCTTTCCCCGGACTTGCTCAGCGAAGTTACAGTGGATCGGTGTCGGAATGCGATCGCTGATGCTTGGTTCAGGTGCCAAGTGGTCTGGCTGAAACTGACCCGGTTGGAGGTACTGCTGGTGCTGCTGCTGGTGCTGGTGCTGCTGTTCTGGTTCACAGTCCATCATCTCCATATCCATGCTTTCCGGGCTGTAGTTTGATGGGAGCTCCGGCTCGGCGGCCCATACGTGCTGCTCTGTGATGTTGGGCTCATGGTAGTCTGAGGGCTCCGGCGCCCCATAGTACTGGTAGCCCGAGAACACGGGCTGCGGATTCTCTTGAAAACTCGGTGTAGAAAGCCATCTCTTGGCGTTGGGAGATGTCCGAACAGGCAATATTTGTTGGCGTTTCTAGAACGGGTGTTAGCATCCCATCAAACGTGGATGACCGATATGGTGGTCTTGGACGAGGGAATGTTGACAGCCAAGGCCGTGCAAGGAAAGGCGGGGCAGATATATACGAGAGGATGCCGGTGAGATAACCCATGACAGAAGCGAAAGACGGCTTACAGTTCGGTGCTCGGAGAAGCCTGATACCCCTCCCATTGCGGCGTCCGCATAATCGTCCTCCCGCGATCTCTTACGGGGGCCGGTGGCCCATGCAAGAGGAGCCATCATGTCGTCCAACCTGCGTGTGCGCAACACGAAGCTGTGCGTAGGCGATACCCGATATTGGCAGTCCGCAAGGGAATCAATCGAGCTGTTACGATGTAGGATCAAGTAAGGGTTGGAAGAGCGCAAGCCTCTTCTTATTATAAGTACAACCTGATGGACGGTTGATGTTTGTGGGGAGAAGAAACCGGCGGGTAGCTGACTGAGACTGAAAGAATGTTGATCGCTGTGTTGGTGGCGGTGGTGTTATCAAGCTTGTAATGCCGAGATAGATGTCACGGTATCGGCACGTCTTACGAAGACCACAACTAGGTTGGAACTGACTGACGAACTGAAAGAGGAAGATGCCACTCCTTGCTTGCCTTTTTGACCGTCCAAGTTGATAGGCAGAAGCCGCTTGAATGGTGAATAGGAGACCGCCTTCTCGAAGGGAGACCAATGGAAAGGGCGTTGCGGCAGCGACAGCGGAGGTGAGGGGGGCCTGAATTGTTCAGTTCCCAAAAGAGAATGGGGACGGCCGGCCGGCTTTCCCACTTTGTTGCGATTTGGGGTCCAAAGTCCAAACTGGGTAGACAAGTGAGGGACGGTCGGTCGGTGACAACCCCAGGCAACTTCACTCGGCTCCTTCCCGTGCGGAGACAACGCTGTCTAGGATCTTTAGTCTGGTCTTGGTCTGGCCTGGATGCCGTGATCGACAACTCTCGCTGCTTCTTGTCGCTGCTTCTTGTTGCAGTTCTTGAAGGTATCTGGAAAGCGGCAAGAGGTAACCGCTCGTAGACGGAATTTGCCGTTTAGAATATTAGAAACACCAAGAAAGTTGTTGCTGAGATGAATGTGCCGTGTTGGCGGGGTGTGAGTAAAGAGCCCCTCAACGTCGGCGCCGTTTAGCCCTGGCTTTGATGAACAAGCTACGAGTGAAAAAGGGGGTCAGAGTGTGCAGGGCCTGAAAAGATAGTCCCGCTAAACAATCGATATTCTTTTAACCTTTCCTTTCACCAGGATCTGATGGGTGGTTCACGCGATAGATCACCGCAGTGGTGTGGAAGAGACTGCAAGTGGAAGGCATCTACGTCAGTCGCTGCAAGGATGTCAAAAGACATCTGTTGTGGACTTGGAGCGAGGGAAGGACAGATATTATGTGCGAGGCACAGAATCTGAGCTAATCACAGATTTGTTAACTTGTCCATTGGGGTTAAGGTATCACAAAAGAACACGATATGCGCCTCTTAACTGTGACTGGAGATGACAACCTAATTCAATGGTTGGGTGTTGAAGAGTTGTTTACCATGTGAACGTGCCCGCCGCCATTCTGAAGAGTTTCTAGCGGCTTTTGCTGCGATCAGTGTGGGGAAGACCCTTTCGATAAGAAAAAGATCACTATGCGCGCCGTGCAGACCCTGTAACTCGGCCGATGGACCCTTCAAGGACCTTCAGCCTTCCATTGCCACCAAACACTTCGAATCACATGGCAAATGGATCTTGGGTTTCAGGATTGCTTCAGGAATTCGGATGGTACAGACCTGCAAGTCAATATTCAATCCTTCAGTTTCGATTTCATTGGCCATTCCGTCGAACCTGACCACCGGCTCCAGACCAAGGACATCACGACCGTGGACCTCGATGTTCTGGCTTTTGTCCATCAGAAATCCAGAGTCCAGATAAGTTAAGCATGCTATAACCACATAAGCAGCCTTTACTCTTCAGCCTTCTATGTCATCCAGCTCTACTTCAGTAGCCGATTACCTCTCCTTGAAGTACATGCTGGAAGATCAACGACAGCCAAGACCTTCAGCATCTCGGATCCTGGGTTGTCCTTCGGGCTCAAGCGGTCACATCAATCCGGGAACTCATTGATTGTCTGCAAGTGCCTTGACATACACATATCCGGATCTCACTTAGCTCTGGATGCTGGGATTCTCCCGGGCTTTTAAACTATCGACACCAGACTGGAAATTGTGAGCTCGCCATAGCACCTCAAGCTCCGTCCCAACAACCCTCCAGTCGACATAAGTATCAGGCCAGGCTAAGTGGTGCTCAGCCTTATAGGGCAACCTATGAACGAGTTCTCATTAGGCAACCGAATTCGATCCATCGGACAACATGCCGTGCTCCTCAAGATCTGCCAGACTGTACAGGCGGTTTGCTACTCAGATCGGTACCGTAACCCCCAGCCAAGCTCCCAAGGTTGGGTACCTCTATAGAGTTGCAACTTATAATCTGAGCACTCGGGTTTTCAGTTGAGGTCTCCCGATCTGGGCCACCATAAGAGAAGGCTGTTACCTCTATAGGTTGGCTTCAACAGCAACTAGCCAAGTCTCACTGTCTGATTCAGGACACAAAGGTGTTCTCCATGTCCTCTGCGCGGAAAAGATGGTTGATGATGGAGTTCCGTGAATTGACATCTCTACCACCTCCGCGAGGCATGTAAGTGTTGCACCTTGATGGTCAAAAAGGGTGAAGCTCCGGTGCTCGGCTTGCCGCCGATTCATATGCCCCCCGGACAGGATCCATCCCAACACGTCACCCCTCAAAGAACGTGTCAACCGAGTAGAATCCATTCTTGAGGACAATGTTGATATCGAATTCTGTTGTTATTGTTGCCGTTGGCTGTGAAGCTGGGATGAAGGGGCAAACGTCTCTATGCCGATGTCTTGACCGCGGTGAAGAGATTTTAGAAGAGACGAAATTGCGAAGCGAGTCTTGCACTGTCTCCAAGCCGCCAACCAAGGTAAGACTATACGATTAACAGGATCAAACGTTGAACCATGTCAAACGGTTTAAGGGAAGCGGGTATCGAGTGTTGGCGGGGAACTTGCACGGATCAAGAAGCAGTTTGGGACGACGTCGAGATGAATTGCTCACCATCAAATTCAAAGCCGTCAAAGTTGTCATTGAACGTATCGAAGATGATGTACATCAAAAAGGGAGAGGCGGTAGGTGGCCTGAGCTTCAGTGTTTCCCCAGTTCACTGAAAGGCCAACACCAAGTATCTTCTATAGTCTCTCAGGGGCCCAGCCGTAGAATACGTGCGTGAATAAATCAAACATCAAAATGACCGAGGATACCGGCGTCCGTCAACAAGACGGCCACGGGAGTCGATGCTGCGGGCCGTGACGTGATGTTCTCACTGGCGTGTCGAGATGCAGTGGTTCACGTTGCATCGAAGCGGCGTCGAACCCTGGAAAGAATCAACAGCTTCTTCCCAGGAGCCCTGGTCCATTGGTCCGTTTATCGGACACTAGCAGACGGAAGGGCGCGGATGGGGCAACCGAGTCGTCGTGATGAGGCCAAGCGCCCGAAGAGCCCCGAATTACTCCTACACCCTGCCCACAGCACGCCCACAGCACCACCTGCTAGCCTGTAGTTTCAGCACAATGTTGGAGGAGAACTGTGAACATGAATGTTTGTCGATCGAATCCATTCGTGAGCTATAGTCGATACGGGGCGCTGCTTCCAAAACAAGAAAATCAATGGCAGGTGGCATTTTCCCAATTCCACTCTTCACACAAATTTTCGTACCCGCTGACTGACTGTATGTGTCAGTGTCCGCGGGCATGTGTCCCTGCCCCGCACAGATCTTCTCAAAAGTTTACGGAAAGACACACCCCGGACTTTGTTGCTTGCCTGCCCGCTTGCTTCCCGCTGTCCACATCCCGTCTCCGTTCGTTGCCCTCACCTTGTTCGATTTTCAATTTGGATGAGAGGGTCCCCTGGGTGCTTGGGTCCCTCGTAGTTTGTGAATCACTACGAGAATAAAAAGAGATGTGCCTTGTTCGTATAAGTAGCCGGACGAAATCGTTGTTTTCTGTCTTCTTTCTCTTCATCCCAAAGTCTATAGACTGTCCAGTGAATTAGCTCAGGCCTGGCCTCATCCACAAACGCTTTTAGGAGCTACGCTACCTCGGTACCCATTGTGCCTTCCATCCGCTCAGCTTGGCTTCGGTGGCTGCAGAATTTCTTTGTTATTGACTCCCCTTCTCCCCTTCCACAACTAAGGCCTTCCTTGTCGCCTCCATCCCAGGCCCAATCACCTCATCCAATCACACGGCTGCCAACAGGGCCTTGCCTGACTTTGTTTCGCCCTTTACCTGGACCTCAAGCTCCTTCCTCTGCCGAGTTTCTTTCTCTCTCGACCTTGCCAAGCAAAACTCAAATCGCCTTCCTCGACCAGTTATCCTGAACTCAACTTTCTTCTTGACAACCTCAACTCTCGACTTCTCCCTCACGGCTATAATTTCCGTCACCCTATAGCTTACCTCCGCTGCAACCATGGCCGGCTCTGAACATATGGTGCCCCTTCGGGCTGATGACACAAGAGGTATGAGCATCATCTCCCAAGCACCCGCGCGCATTATCACAAGCTTGGTGGACGTCATGACATCGACGTAGTTGGGACTACCTGCGGTGTCCAAAACCGAGCCAATTGTCCAAGTTTTTGTGTGCTTTGGCTGTTGGCACGAATCAAAAATTCACCACTTGCTACATATCCCAAGCACCGTGACTAACACTATCTTTGTCTTCCAGTCGAGGGACAGGATCCCCTCATCCCTCCTGCTCTTCTCATTTCCGAAATTCCCATCACGGATGCCGCTCTCGAGACTGTCGTCAAGGGCAGGAAGGAGGCCGTCAATGTGATCATGGGCAAGGATGACCGCCTCCTTGTCGTTGTTGGCCCTTGCTCACTTCACGATCCTGCCACTGCTCTCGAGTACTGCAGCAGGCTCAAGGCTCTTTCCGAGAAGCTCAAGGACGACCTCGTTGTTGTGATGAGAGCCTACCTCGAGAAGCCTCGCACGACCGTCGGCTGGAAGGGTCTCATCAACGATCCCGATATCGACTCTTCCTTCAAGATCAACAAGGGTCTTCGTATCTCCAGACAGCTCTTCTGCGATTTGACTTCTGCCGGTATGCCCATTGCTTCGGAGATGTTGGACACTATCTCCCCTCAGTTCCTTGCGGACTTCATCTCTGTCGGTGCTATCGGCGCCCGTACTACCGAAAGCCAGCTTCACCGTGAGCTTGCCTCTGGTCTCTCTTTCCCTGTCGGTTTCAAGAACGGAACCGATGGAAACCTCGGTGTTGCCATTGACGCCATTGGCGCTGCAGCGGCTAAGCACCACTTCATGGGCGTTACCAAGCAGGGCTTGGCTGCTATCACCCGCACCAAGGGTAACGAGCACGGTTTCGTTATCCTCCGTGGTGGCACTAAGGGCCCTAACTACGACAAGGAGAATGTCCAGGCTGCCAAGGAGACTTTGATCAAGAAGGGCCAAAAGCTCGCTATCATGGTCGACTGCTCTCACGGTAAGTCTACAACTCTGACACTTGAAAATTTGAACAGTGACTGACAAAGACTAGGCAACTCCAACAAGGACCACCGCAACCAGCCCAAGGTCGCCAAGGTTGTCGCTGACCAGCTCCGCGAGGGCGAGAAGGCCATTATTGGTGTCATGATCGAGTCCAACATCAACGAGGGCAACCAGAAGGTTCCCGCTGAGGGTCCCTCGGCTCTCAAGAAGGGCGTCTCCATCACCGATGCCTGCATTGACTGGGAGTCCACCGTTTCTACCCTTGAGGAGCTCGCTGAGGCGGTTCGTGAGCGTCGTGAGGTGAACGGCGGCATCGCCAGCGGTGTGGCCACCCCTAAGCCCAACCCTCTCGAGGAGGACTAGAGGATTTCTTCCGAGAAGAGTGGTGAAACTGGGGTTAGAAAGGCAGCAACGAAGGGATATGAGGTGTACACCGAGACTGTGGAGTGGAAGCCGCATGTGATGCAGGTCGAGGAAATCGAGAAGCTTCCCCATCCGTGCGAACAGTTCTAAGGCATTCAAAAGGAAAACGGGTCATTAAAAGTTCTTGCTTGTAGTTTCACATATGGCGGGGAACCAAGAACAGGTACGGCTATGGAATCAGTTGCGAGCAGTAGGGATTGCAAAATCGCCTACTTAGACGTTCGGTGAGGTATATATACTTATACCCATCTCTCTGAACCTCTATTCTGTCTTCGTCTAGGAGCGGTGATGTGGTGAACCCAGCTCAGGTGACTTTGTTAATGCGGCATTTTGAGGCTCCATCATGACAACAGTGCGTAGTGTTATACCAAGAAAGGCTTTGATCAGCAAGTCTCTAGGTAGTTATGCGTATTTTAACGTCCCCTCGTCTTCGTATGAGGAGGCTATGCCTACCTGTACCCTGCTATGTCGGGCTTTACGGTGCTGGAGATTTCTTGTATCTGGCAGGTGTGAAAACTACTCCGGCCCAACTACACTTGGGTGCCTTATAACCGACCCTTCCGAGACCTACATGTACCGGATAACAATCTCAACGACTTCTTATACTATATGCAATGGCTGGAGATCAAGACACACGGTTTACTCATGGGTTTTAACCAACCCCGAGAGACCACAAGATAGCATCCAACTATCTATGTACTTCTGGCTCTAGTTGTCTTGGATGAACGTCTTTTTGAAAGACACCTTTGCTAATTCGGATCCAGTCTGGTACATATGGGCTTTCGCTGATCAGACCAGACGCCCAATACCCACAGAGCCCTTGCCCTTTGGGAACATGAAGTTCATATAGGGCACGTCTTTCGTATCTCGGAGCTTCTGAGATCGTCCGTATTCTTTAAGAGATATAATCCAACAGGCACGCCGTAACCGGCTTAGACAGATCTCCGATGAACCCAAAGCCATGATGATGGCAGTTGATTGCGCTCCGGTAACGCACTTCATGAACCAACTTACACACACGTTCGGAGCACATCGTCAGACTCTGAGTCATAACCTATAACGCCCAGCACAAACCATGAACAGACATAACATTTCATTACCTCTCAACTTGGAACTTCAAACTCAATGTCCTTCACCTCCAAGGGGACTATAAGCCCCCTGTCCAGCCCCTCCTCCTCCTCCTCCTCCTCCTCCTCTTCCTCTTCCTCCCCCTTGCCCTTGCCCTACTCCCCCAGCAAAAGCCCTCCTAAACAACCCCCCTCCCATCCCTCCCAAGCCCAAACCACCACCACCAGCACTCCCTCCCCCTCCAGCAGCCCTACCACTCCCCCCAACACCACCACTTCCCATGCCACCCATAAACCCACGTCCTCCTCCAATCCCAGCAACCTGCCCCTGTCCCTTCTCCCAAACCCTCCTCACCCCCGCCCACCCCAACAATCCCGCCGTGCTCAAGATAAACCCCCAGACAATGATCTCGTCCTTCCGGCTATCTCGCTGGAAGCACGTCGTCGTCACGTCCTTTTCTTCGGCGTCTTTGCAGATGGGGAGGTTGTATTGTAGGCAAAAGGCGCGGTTGCATTGGGTGCAGGAGCTGGAGGCTGCGCGTTTGGATGGGTTGTGGAGGAATTGGTGGTTGGGAGATCGCGGGCTGTTGGGGGATGCGGTTGCGGTTGGTTTTGCCGGCGGTGGTGGTGGTGGTTGTTGAGGGTTGTTGTTGGCTGGGTCGTCGGGTTGTGGGCCGAGACGGATTATGGTGCTGTTGGAGAAGCAGGTGCATTTGCAGAAGGTTGGGGCGGCTGGTTGATGCCGGGGAGGGGATGTTAGTGTCTCTATCTAGGGCGGGAGGAGACCGGGACTCGGAGGAGACGGGGAGGGTGGGAATGGAGGAAACGTACAAGCGCTGACGAGGGAAAGGAGAGAGAAGAGGAGGATCGTGAGGGTGTGTATTCGCGCCATTGTTGGTTGATTATGATTATACAGATATAGGTAAGGTCGAATACGGCGATGACGATCACGAAGCGTTATCGGCGCATTGGTTTCGGGTTTTGGATTCTGTCGACTTCGTTGGAGGATCGAAGTGCTTCGATTAGAACTGCTTAATCGCAGTGACTCGGTCTCGGCGGGTGCGCGCAGGCCGGTCGGGGCATTGATTGATCGGAGCCTTGGAGTCGGCGAACTGGGTATCGGACGGAAGCTGTCCGCCCCTGTGGTCGTTGCTGGTGCAAACAATGCATGAGAGAGCTCGACGACGTTGCGGGCGCGGCGACGGGAAGCTGCCGGGGCGGGGCAAGGGTCATGGCAGTGGAGTCGATTGAGCCTGCCCCCTCCACCTGCCACCATGCGCCACACCAAAAGCCTGTGCCGTGGCAAGTGCCAGGCACTTCACCACTCACTTTGCACCGGCCACACTCCCAGCTCCACCCCAAACCAGCCAGCTCCACCCGAACTTGCACTCGTGCACAGACCAACCACACCTCCTCCCCCAAGGGTATAAGAAGCCCCCAAACCCATCCCCCTTCTTAGCCTTTTCTTTCCTCCTTTTTTTCTTCGCCCTTCGGGGCAATTTGGTCAATTTGAAACGATACAGAGAAGATTAGCATGGCCCCTGCACTAAGGATGACACGCTACTCAAAGAGACGCTACCAATTTTTTTTCACATTGGTCTGAGCCTGAGGGTTTGGACATTGGGAAGAAAATGGCCTTTGGATTGATTGCATTAGGATGCTCTGTTTTCGTCGCTCTTGTCGGTCGATGATGCCTTGGTTGAGTCGTTTGATTTGCTTGAGTTTTTGTATGCACACTTTCCGCCGCTGATACGATCAGGACTCAGGAGCAACATATCGTACCTCGGTGATGTTCGCTCGTTATTGTAAATAGGATTTTGCGAAGTCATCGTGGAGGATCGCCGATACAGGTATGACATGACAACTGCCGCATGTCATCCTCTCTCCTCGCTACTCATCGCTACTGGGTCTCGTCCAGGACAAAAAAGCTGAGACCTTTTACAAAATGGCTAGGTACGGATCGGAAAGGCATTAACAAAGATTCAATATAGCATATCAAATTTTCAAAATAGCATATACAAGGTAAAATCACGCTTTGGTTATAGAACGAAACGGATTAATCAAATATATAAACGCCTAAGAAAGTTGACCAGAGGTCTCGAGCTAATAACCAAACCAGTATTGTACACTACTGTATGCCACATCTTAACGGGTGATCGGCAAAAAAGGTCTCAACTTTTCTGTTCCGGGCGAGCCTCTCCTCGCCATCGCTACCTACTGGGTGTTCTCGTTCTGGAGCCCAACCACATCGTTCTATAATCCACGCATCATTATCCATTCGGTCGGGCTTTGACCCTTTGCTGTTTGGGTCGTCATATGCTTTAATACCGCGCTCAGTTTGTGTGTATCACAAAATCATATGGAGGACAATTGTTGGACGACAACTTTACGCAAAATGGCATCACAAATCACAGAACCATCAGCCTAGAGAACATTTTAACTACATATGCTGATATGCTATTGGCTTTTGCTATTTATTACCCATTTGCACTAGGTAGCAATGGACACGAACGATCCTTCGAAACGAGCAGTCAACCTGCAATGATCCGATGCATTCGCAAAGAATGAAGCACACCATCTCAGTGCGTAAGCTATATGCGAACAAGCCAAATATACCCGCAAACCATGGGTATCGTGTCCGTCATCAAGCCAGTCAAACAATGAAGGCAAGTAAAAGGGAAAGTTTTGAACTCCCAAACGCCCTGCTAATGCCGTGAACTCTCCGTCATTAATGCGGAAACCCCTACATAACTCAACTTTCCTCCAAATTTTTGCACCTTGAAGGTCTGGGTCGTCTCTCATGACCGCCACTCCCTGGGTTTCTAGAGCTATACCCGCCACCCACAAGCGGCAAAACCACCCCTACAAGCGGTAGATGAAGCCGATGTCTAAGCCAACCCAGCCGTAGCACTCATCCGACTCAACCTCCTCTCGGTCTTGGTAGTCCCATTGGCAAGAGGACTGAGCGTGGGACTGACGTTGAACTTAGCAAAGTCAGCCGTGGCACTCATCCGGCTCACCCTCCGTTCGGCCTTTGTAGTCGCGCTGGCAGGAGGAGGACTGAGCATGGGACTGGCGTTGCCATTGCCATTGGGAGTGCCGTTGCTATCATTGAAACGGGTATTCGCCTTCGCAGGTGTAGCCGGTGCACTCTTGCGCAGCTTATTCGCCTCCTTATCCGACGACATGCCGAACCAATTCTTCTTCATGCTCGTCTTCCTGATATCCGTCCAGCCCAAGAAGAAGGCACTCAACACTGCGAGCACGCCAAACCCGGCCGCCATGTAGAACACGTTGTGGACGCCCTCGAGGTAAGCGCGCATGACGTATTTCAACAGATCTCCCATCTTCTCCAGCTTCTCGTGGTCTTCCGGTTTACTGCTCAGACCGATGGTGCCGTTCCTGATTAGCGCCTCGACTTCCTCGCGGGACATGTGGTGCTCTAGGGCCATGGTGATGGAGAGCGCGAAGATGTTGTTGGCGAAGGCGAGGACGAGAGCGGTGCCGAGCATTTGGGTGAACATGAGCAGGGTGATGGCGATGGTGGTATCGATGGGGTGCATGTTGGCTGTTTGGACGGCGATGGTGGGCATTTGTGTGCCGAAGCCGCGGCCGGCGCCGTTGATAAGTTGGTAAACGGCGATAATGCCGAAGTGGGTGCCGCTCTCGATTGTAGACATTAGGCCGCAGCTGACGGAGCAGAGGATGCCGGCGATGACAGCGTAGGGGATAATGTAACCGGTTCTTTCGACTAGATGGTGGGGAATGTGTCAGCATTGCTGGCGAAGTAGAGAGACCAGGGAGGTTGGCTTACCTAGGAAACCTCCCGCGATGCCAAAGAATAGCTGGGCGCCAAAGCCGGGCAGCAGATCGAGACCGCTGGTGGTAGGCGTCTTTCCCTGAACCGACTGGAAAAAGATCGGGAGGAAGAAGGACATGCAGTACACCGTTGTCATGATAAACCACTGTGTCAAGGCGCTGGCCCAAACGACTCGCTTTGTCATGGTGCTGACTGGCAACAGAGCGTGGTCACCCTTCCTGTAGTTCCAATATCCCCAAAGGCCGAAAAGCAGAATTGAACCGCAGAGCGAGCCGAGAATTGCGCCGCTACTCCATGAGAAGGGCCCACTAAGCTGGGCGGTGGTGAGAACCCAGACGAACAGGAAGACGGCGGGAGCCAGAAGTGCAAAGCCGAGGAGGTCGAATTCGCGGTGCAGCCTCCTGATAACCCTCCACGGGTGAGGCTTCTCAATCTGCTCCGGAACCTGCATGAACATGACCGGGAAGAACAAGACCATACCGACTTCGAGGTTGATCTTGAAGCAAGCGCGCCAGCCGTCCGTGGTGTGTTGTGTCAACAGTCCTCCAAAGAGCGGTCCGGCTCCAACACCCATCTGAGCAAAGGCGATAACGCAACCAATGACGGACGCACGACGCTTAGGGCTGGTGATGGCGGTGATAATTGTGAGACCGCCGTTCCAGATGCCGCCCGCTCCGAGACCCATAACCGCTCGACCTGCAATAAGCGTACCCGAAGTCTGGGCTGCCCTGCAGATGTAGGATCCGACCATGAAGATGAGGAGGAAGAAGTTGAAGGTCCATTTGGTGCTAAAGCGGGTGTAGATCTTGCTGGTCAAAGGCAAGACGCAAGCGTTGGCGAGCTGAAAGGCAGTGGCGTACCAAGCGATATCGTTTATGGTTTCGAACTCGGCTGAGATGCTTGGAATCTTTGGCAGCGTTAGCGGTTTGAGTCTTTGTAGGAAGCGCAGAGTGACGTACGGCGGTAGAGAGAATGGAGGTATCGAGGATCATCAGGAAAGCCGCAACTGTAACGCAGATAAGGGCCACCCAGAAGTTGACGCGGGGTACCCATCTGACCAAAGTCGTCGAAGCCTGTGAAAGAACGCTCATGCGATTGGCGTTGCGGGTAGTTCGATCTTGAGGCGGACGCTCTTCAATGGGGACGTCGACCAATTCCACCTCGTCCATCGACGAGGATGGCGCCAGTTTGGCGCGCGGCGTAAAGGGCGTCATGGTTGATTGTCTGATTGCATCCGGATACGGGCAGTACAGAAATTGCGCAAGTAAAGCAAATTAAAGCAAATGGTGTAAAAGCTGGAGGGTTCCGGATCCGCGACGATCGAAGTCGAAAAGAGAATTGAGAACGAGGGGCAGAAGCTCTGGAAGAAAAAGAAAGGTGGCCAAGCCGGCAGCCCCAGAACTACCCTTCACTTGACGGAGGTTGTGCCCATGGGGAAAACTTCAGACGACTCCCAGGTCTCAAGCTCCTCGGATGCTCGTCACTCGTGGCCCAAAACCTTGACGGTCCGGTAGAAGAGCCGGCCAAAGATTCACACAGTGACTGAGGCACTCGGCGCCGTTTCGAAACCCACATCGGCCTCGTGTAACAAAAATGCAAGTTGATTAAGGGATCAATAACAACATGTGATAACTTGGAAGCCGTTAGTAAAAACATGGCCATAGACAGGGAGCGGAAGCCGCAAGCTGGACCGGCGGGAGATTCCCCAGATAACTCCGGGGACGTGATATCTGACAATAGGTCAGGGGCATTAGACCGTTGAACCATACTGCTCGATCTTGTTTGCTCTCTGCACCGTCCTCAAAGACAATCACGGTTGAGCCGATCAATGAAGGCATCGCTTGACAGTGTTGCCCTTTAGCCCTCCATACTGTCCATGCTTCGTGAAGAGAAGCGCAACATGGTGTATTGGTCTCTTCTCGGCTGACAACTCGGCGATTGTCGTAAGGTTCAGGACTGCGTAATCAAGACGTAGCGCTCATACGTGAGGATAAAGCCATGAAATCAAGAAAGCCGAGGAAAACATTAGGATGAGGTAATCACAGACAGTTGAAGTCAATGGCATGGTGTTGATGTGGTGATGGAACGTCGTTGTTGAGTGTGGAGTGTTCTTGAGGCTGATGGAGCTGCTGCCAAACCCCTGTCCATGTCAATCAATGTTGGGGTCAACTGGGTGAGATGGCTCGTGCACTCCGTTGCCGGCCGGCAAGGACTCGATTCTCATCGAGTTTGATGTCAAGAGGCTGTGACTCGGGCGAAGGCTTTTTGACTCGTTGCGATCAGTCTGCCAGTACGCCCATTCGGCCAAGATGGACCCAAGCCCAGACACATCATGGTAACTCTCATCAGTCCGGCCCAGTCCCCATGCTTCCTTCCCCCATGGACAACTCGCAAACCGCCAAGCTATCCTCACGTTCTAGAATACGTCGTCGTATTTGACGTTAAATTCTTGGGGAGAAAGGTTGAATGATCCTCAGAGACGGTCAGATTCCTTGATTGAATATGCTTATGGGCAAACAATACCCCTGAGATCGATATGGGAAGAGCGCCATTACAAATACAAGTAGTGTATGAGAGGATGTCCGGAAGGGAGCCCGGACACCGACTGACCCCTGTCCGTGAAATATCATCGGCAACCGCAGGGGCGGATCGCGCTAGAACAGAAGGTGGACAAGTGCCGGTTGGCGCCTGGCGGCTGCTGTCAATTACCTAGAGGTAGGTAGTGGCAGCCGGAGGTGCCCCTGAAAGGTCGATCCTAGGAACGCCATTGGAGCGCAACCTGTGAACCTCTCTGGCCACCACCATCTCCAGCCATGGCCATGTTGCCGGCCGGTGCCCCGGTCTGAGGTCATTTCCCGTTTGGTCCACTTTCCTATCCATTTCGCTATCATGGACCAGCATTTGGCTTCTTTGACTTTATTGCTTCCGTCGTGTGGTTCGTCACCTCATTTCACGGGGCGGGAAAAAGAAGGGGAAAAGTCAAGCGATTCCCGATATCGAGTCCTCCAGCCCCAGCCCTAGAGGTAGCACTATCCTATCTCTATCAGTCCCGATCTCCTATTTTCCAGACTCGACCTTCTCCTTCCTCCGTCCTTTACTCACACCATTTGGCATCAACCTGCCACTTGCCAAGTTTTATTTACTTGCTAACTTGAAGTTTTACATATTGCTATTTTTGCTTGTTAGTGCTTCCGTTGGACACTACCTAGAGGTACCCAACGACACCGAGCTCCCCACCTTCTGCACAACATCTTGCATCCGCCCTTGCATGCCGATTCAGGTTGTCACTGCATCAACCTTGGAATCCGCACCATCCAAACGCCAGGAACCTTTCTCGTTGACAAGCACGACCTTGTCTTGATCACTTGCACTCGACCAATCCTCATGCGCTAGGATTTTGGACTCGACACACCACTGCTGTTTGCTCGTCCAACTCCTGGAACGGAAACTTGCACAACATCGAGCTTGGACAGCGATTGTACATCGTCAAGATGGAGAAAAACTCGCAAACCCCCAGCTCTCAGCCCAGACCTAGCGGTCTTCCTCGGCCATCGAGGCTCCCGGTTCCCGGCCAGTCCAGGCTACCCGTCCCACGATCGACCTCGCTCCGAACATCGCCATCCCGGGAATCCTTGCCCACAGACTCTGGCCTAGCCGGAACCTCCTTGCAGAGCCCAAGACTTCGATCAACCACTTCCCGCGACCAATTGGCTTCTACCACAACGTCGAGGAGACCCCAATCCATGCTGATTGTACCTTCGAGGGTTGTTTCGTCTCCCCATGCCAACTGTGCCCGCGCTGCTTCACGCCAGGGACAGTCCCAAGTACCTGCAAGTACCACCAGAACGACATCTCGACACAGCACCTATATTTCCCCATCCTCGTCGAGAACATCCGTTGTGGGATCTTCCATTGCCACTTCTAGGACAAGCCAGACACCACGCACGCTAGCACCCAAACGGCAACCCTCCCGTCAGTCTTTCTCGGCCTCCACAAGCAGCCATGCGTTGCACGATACAGAGTCGATAGCCTCTGATGACAGCCCAACTTCTGCAGTCAGGTCAAACTCGACGTTGATAGAGAGAACGATCGAGACCTTGTCTCAGTTGCCCTCTTCGCCGTCGGTAAGGGGTAAATCAGCTGCCTCGTTCTACAGCGACGGGATACCTAAGGGGAGAACTTCGTCAAGACCAACAAGTAGGCTTTCTCGACCTGGATCGAGTCATCAGTCACATGAGTCCCTCGGTGCTCCGTCCACCCACGGAAGCAGGCCTGGCTCAAGGCTGGACAATGAGGATGATGGCTCCAGCTTCCACGGGACATACGGATCTTTAAGGCCACGACAGAGCGTCCAATCATTCAATGTGCCCGCAGCCAAGAAAGCCATCCCACGGTCATCTCGCATGTCTCTATACGGGGATCTACCGTCACCTGTCACCGATAATCACAGCCCCAAGACCCCGAGCCCCGAGAAGCCGAAAACCGCAGCACCGCGCGCCCTTGCCAAGCGAACATCTGTCTACGGCCTTTCGAAGAAGCCATCTGTGGCTAATCTGGACAAGGGGACGCAAGGAGCGGCACCTAGAAAGGCATCTATGGCCTCGCAAAGGTCTGCGGCGACATCTGTTGAGGGGAGTGTATCGGCATCATCTGGAAGCACAGCAACCTCTGCCGATACGACCGAGACGTCCCCAGCGCAAGCCTACCGGAAGGCTTCATCCACATTGCGTGAACAGATCGCAAAAGCGAAGGCTGCGGCCAAGAAAGCTGTAGTACAGCCAATTTCCGAGTCTGCCCCTGCCCTCAGGCAGAAGTCATCTGGCTTCGGCTCTTTTGGTGACGACTTGTGCTTTGCTTCACACAATGATCCTTTCAACCAGCACAGGGATGACCAGTCACAGGCCAAGGTTCTACAGGCACGTTTTGCTACTGCAAGAACCAGTGGCCGCCTCAACATCGCTGCAATGGGTCTCAAAGAGATCCCGATTGAGGTATTGAACATGTATAACCTCGAGGCTATCGGCGCCACTGGAGGGGCTTGGGCCGAGTGTGTCGACTTGACAAGATTTGTGGCTGCAGATAACGAGCTTGAGATGATTAGCGATACAATTTTCCCCGATGTTGATCCACAGGAGATGGTGGACGATGAGGAGAGCGAGGGCAACATTTTTGCAGGACTCGAGACTTTGGACCTCCACGGAAATATCTTGGTGACTCTGCCAATGGGTTTGAGGCAACTCCGTCTGTTGACCTCTCTGAATCTGGTATGTGCATGGATTACCCTATTTTGTTGACCAGTGACTAACCGTCCATTAGTCCTCAAACAGGCTGGCAAACAGCTACTTGGAGGTAGTGTCGCAAATCACCTCTCTCAGAGATCTGAAGCTCGGCGGTAACCTCCTTTACGGTGAACTCGACCCTTGCTTTGCGAACTTGGAGAATCTTGAGATCTTGGACCTGCACGGTAACAACCTCTCTTCGCTCCCTTCCAACTTTGGCAACCTCTCTCGTCTTCGCGTTCTGAATGTTAGCGAAAACGCTTTCGAGTCTTTGCCCTTTGCTACTTTGGCGAAGATGCCATTGACCGAGATCAACGCGCGCAAGAACCAGATCAGCGGTACATTGATTGATGATTTGGTCGATTCTCTTCCGTTTCTACAGACCTTGGACGTCTCGTCGAACCAGCTCATCCATCTTTGCTCTCCAACAAAGACGGTCACCATGCCTGCTCTCCTCCAGATTTGTCTCTCCATGAACCGCCTACAGGATCTGCCCGACATCGGAAGCTGGGCTAAGCTGCATACGATTGCCGCCGATGAGAACAACATCAACGCTATTCCGGAAGGTTTTACCCGACTGGAACATCTGAAGTCCGTTGATTTCTCGAGTAACGACATCCGCATTATCCCTAATGAGGTGGGGAGGATGGAGAACTTGACGATGCTGCGACTCAGTGGCAACCCTCTCCGGGAGAAGAAGTTCAGCACGATTAGCACGGATGAGATGAAGGGTATTCTGGCTCTTCGACTTGAACCGCCTGAGAACACCTCTGTGCCCGAGGTGGCTTCTGTGCCCGATGTGGCTTTTGTACCCGAGGTCGAGGTTGTCAGGCCCAGTGATGCCGGCTTGGAGGGTTCTGATCTTAAGGATCTTTCCACGGAAACCACCGAGGCCTTGCCCGAGACTAAGGAAGCCCCGGTTGAGGACGACGCTCCTGAGCGAGAAGTGCCTACTGTTACGACCAATGCCACGTCTGAACACGATCAGCTTACTGCTGAGAGTGACGATATCGATGACTGTCGATCTGATATGGATCAGTTCGCGACACCCCCGACCTCTGCCCGGGCGTCTCCGGCCCACTCTCGCTCCCAAACGCTGACTGAGGAGATCTGGCCCGTTAAGTCCGGCGGAGTCCTCGACCGCTCTGGCACCCAGTCCTCTTCGCTTCACCCTGTCATTTCCTCCAAAGTCGCTGCCGAACACAAAGTTTACGAAATCCAGCTTCACCACAACCTCTTCACCGCGTTCCCCGAATCGCTCTCTTTCTTCGCCGCAACTCTGACCGCTTTGAACTTGTCACACAACGAGCTCGTAGCTGAGAAGTACCTCGGAGGACCAAGCGGCAATGACCACCTTGAACTCCCCGCCCTCAAGGAACTCAACCTCAACCACAACCACATCACGAGCTTGGCGCCCCTAATCGCCCACCTCCGCGCCCCGAACTTGCAAAAGCTCGACGTCAGCTACAACCGCATCTCCGCTCTGCCCGCCGGCACCGCTCTCCGCGACGCGTTCCCGAACCTCACTATCCTTACCATCTCCAACAACCACTTGTCCGAGCTGGATCCGGAGTCGATCAGGGGTATGCATGTGGTGGACGCGGCGAATAACGATATCGCGCATCTGAACCCTAGGATTGGACTCCTGGGCGGAAGCGGTGGGTTGGAGAGGCTGGATGTCAGTGGCAACCGGTTCCGCGTACCCAGATGGAGCGTGCTAGAGCGCGGCACGGAAGCCACGCTTAGGTGGCTGAGAGGAAAAGTACCGGCTGCGGAGAAAGCGGCATGGAAGGGGAAGGAGGGTGGTGATGATGAGGATTCGGATTTGGATTGAGTGGTGGGCGCACCTGATGGATGGAGCAGGGAGAAGGGATTGCATGTTTAAAACACCTGGGGATTGGAAGCAACATATGATATACGATAATGGTATACACGGGAAGGGAAGGGAAAGGGTACCATTATTATTGGAATATCGTTGTGTTATTACTATTACACTTGGTTGTACATATACCACATGTTAAAGATTACTTAATGTTATTTATGGGAGGATGAGGATAATGGTTAGCCTGATGAGGCGTGTACATAGTTTACCAGCTGTTATAATGGCTATTGTTAATTTGAAGAGCTCACCTGCTATGTTAGCGGAAGGACGTTGTGTGATTTCTTCATTTTGTATTCTGAGGCGTGAGTGTCCCTCGAGTCTTTGAGGATGGCTTGGAGTCAGTCAGCACAACCTTCACAGTGACACAGTCCTGATGGTGATAGATCTTGAGAGAGGTTTTGTTTTAAGTTCAGTGGCATAGACAATGGAAATAAACTCCGTCTTTGAACACTAATCTTCATTGTAACACCATTACCCTCGCTCACTTCACAGTTCATCATCGAGTCCAAGTCCAAGAGGATTCAGGGGTAAATGTGGAGACACGCACAACCCTAACCCAGTCAATCCTCCCAAACATTCTGAAAGGGCCACGCTGCCAGCGACGAAAGACAGGGGTTTCAATCAACGCGCCCAGCGCCAACCACACCATCCACCGGGAGCGCGCATCATTGCCCAGGCTCGAGCTTCCACTGCAGCGACCTTCAATCACAAGTGTCCCCCCATCCTCCATCGCTCGTTTTCTATTCTTTCTCGTCATTGCGACTTTCGAACTCCATCACCAACCGCGACAATTGTACGTTCAATCGCCCTTTTCTACTGTGTAGGAGGGATAGTGGGACGCTGAATTAGAACGGGAATTGACAAGCTGACCAAATATCCTGTGGTAGACTCTCCTTTCCCCAATTCCAACGGTCGATCGGTAACCTCTCGAACCAAACATCCATCCAGATACAACAACAGATCCAAGAACCAGAATTAGAACCAGAACCACAGAATCCGATCACAGACGAACGAACGAACAATCAATCAAATCAAGTCGACTACAGACCTGACACAATGACCCGCGCACAGCAGACTATTTCTATTGCACTCCTTGTGAGCTCGGTACGTTATCTTCGAACTATCTGTCCCGGCCGACAATGACGACAACGATGGCGACGGCGACCACGACGACGACGATGATGATGGCGATCCAATGGCGACCACGGTGGTCATACAATGGCAGAAATAGCGATTCGTCTGGCACACGGCAGCAGGAGAAGCAAAGTAGCAGCGACAGACACGCTGGCCTTGCCTCGCTCTGCCTCTCTGTCCCTCTCTGCCTCTGCCTTTGCCTTGTGCCTCTGCCTTGCACCTCCTCGTCGTACCCCCTCGTTGTCTACCGCGCTGTCAACTATGCCGTCTCACACGTCCCGTCCCATTTTTTTCGAATCGAACCGATCCATCAATCAATCAATCAATCAATCAGTCAATCAACTAATCGCTAACCTCTCCTCCTCTCCAAACAAAACAGCTCTACCTCTCCCTCTACCTCGAATTGATTCCTCTCCCGGCTCTGGTGCAGACTGCGATTGTGCCTGTGGTATGTCCTCTTCTTCTTTCCTATCCAACCAACCAGTTCCTTTCCATCTCCACCCAAAACACCACCCGATCAACCGGTCCGGTCCCAGTTATATACGGTAATGAATGCTAACCATGACGGATTAACAAAAACACAGCTCCCCTTCTGGGCCCTCGTCTCCTTCGGCGCCTGGGTCCTCTTCCGCCTCGGCTGGGGCATGCTCACCTTCCGCGACACGCCCGAGGCGTACAAGGAGCTGATGGAGGAGATCAAGATCGCGCAGGCGGACTTGCGGGCCAAGGGCGTTAGTGTTGATTAAGCGGCGAGAGAGCGAGCGAGCGAGCGTTGTTGGGAGGGAAGCGTGATCACAGTTTGGGGAGGTACAGGGTTATACGAGAAAAAGAGGAAGAAATTATTAAGCAACTAATGGGGAATGTCACAGGGTGTGTGGGGGAGGTAGTGTTAAAAACAAGAATGAGATCAAAGACGTTGCAGGAGATTATGTGGTAGTGGTTGTATAAGTGCCCGGTATTTGTGCCCTTGAGCAGGTTGTGGGCGCTTGAAGAGGCCGTGACATGTATAAATATGATGATGCTCCTTCATCCCGGAACGCCTGATAGATAGACTACGGCGCTTCTAGCTCCCTATCCCGAGTAACTTTGCTTCCACAATCAATATGAATGCTCCCGGCCTGGATATGCAACTCCCAACTAGTGATACCATGCTCTATCAACAACCCCTTTTCGGTAAGGCGGGTATACAAAACAAGTACTCATACTGTTTGGTCTACTCAAACAAACCCCCAACACCATACACAAGGGTATCCATCATCCCCATCACCTTTGCGGTTGCGGCTCACCAGCCAACAAAGCCGCAACAGTCCTAACCGCACTCAACGGCTCTTCGCCGCCCTGAATGAGTTCGTCAAACAACGCCGGAATCTTGGCCAGCTGTCCGCGCTCGTCGCATTTGTGCCCTGTCGTGAATTCATACCGTTAGCCACTCATTTTCCACGGATATACTACTCTCCCGCCATGGATACGGATGCGAATACGAATGTGGATGAGGGAGAGAAAATAAAAATAATAATAATAAAAGGAAAAGAAAAAAATACTCACACTTCCCCGGCAACGCCACAAAAACCCTGATATCGCTCCTTGCTTCCCCCGTCCAGTCGAATTCAATCTTCCACTGCACCCTCAGCGAAGATTTCTCCTCACTCCCCGGGCCACCAGCGCCACCCGGTTCACCCGGTCCGCTGCCTAGCAGTAAGGGTATATCATAATCCATACTCGTCCTGCTCATGTACGGGACAAGTTCGAGCTCGGGTATCTTCTTGCCATCTTGTTCTTCTTCCTCGTCCTCTTCATCGTCTTCTTCTTGTTCATCGTCATCACTTCTCCCATCTCGATCCTCAACCCAACGAGAGCCTTTCCGATTCTTGTTCCCCATCCCCCTCCTCCTCCTCTTTTGTCTCATCATCTTACTCCCCCTCTCTCTCCACCCACTCACCATACTCCTCACCGCTTCCTTCCCCGAGTTCAACTCCGCTTCCAAAACGCACCAAACCCTCGCTCGCTCTTTGGCGACGCGCACCCACTCGCCCATGGCCCAACAGAGCACGCTGACGTTGTTGTGCAGCGCCGAGTTTAATAATCCTAATTCTTCTTCTTTTGGTGGTTGGCTGCTGACGATGCGCTCGATAAACGGCGCGAGCTCGGCGGCTGCGGTGGGCGGGTGGATAAGCGGCACGGAGAGGTGGGTGATGGAGAAGGTGCTTGAGGTGTTGACGGTTAACTCGAGGCGGGCGGTGAAGGATTTGGAGGGGGTGGTGGCTGTTATGTGGTGCCTTTGGAGGAGGGGGGTTTGGTTTGTTACTGCTGGTGATGGTGATGGTTCCGTTTCGGAGGAGGAGGAGGAGGAGGAGGAGGAGGAAGATGGGGGAAGCGGGAAGATGGCCGAGGTGAAAGTTAGGGGCGTAAAGACTTGGAGGTAGGGGAGCGCTTCGTCGGCTGTCATGGGGAGGGGGTGGTGGGATATTGGCGGTTTCTCCGAGGAGGAGGTTTTGTCGAGGTCGTCGGTGGTGATAGAAAAAAGCGAGGGGAGTTCGTCACCCGTCGAGGGAGGTTTACTGAAGGGGAGGAAGGCGATGGGGTGGAGAGCTGAGGAGAGCCATGATGTTGCCGCGGCGGACGGGTCGGGGTCTTTTTGTTCCTTGGGTGGAAGGACTCGTCGGCGTAGGAGGTCGAGGATTTCGATCGCGTTCGGTGGTGCTGATGGTTTCTGCTTGGATATGTGTGCTTGTCGGAGGCGCTCGTTTTCCTTGCTTGCGACGGCTAGGTCGCGCTCCAGCTCGGCCATCTCAGCGAGAAGAGAGTCGCGCAAGCGCTTCTTGTCTGCATCCGGATCCGGTGGTTGTAAGCCGCGTAATTCAGCCGTGGTGGGCTCCTGAGACTCTGTAGGGATCTCGCTCGTGGAGGTCGGGGCTGACTTTTCGGACGGCTTTCCTGGAACAAGTTGCGCCGCCTTGACCGACATGATGGGCGCACGCTTAGTAGGCGAGGAGCTCCTAAGTGTCTCGGCCAGGGCTTTGCTGCGCCTCGGTCTCTTAGACGGGGTATTGTGAATACCGGAAGGCGGGGTGCTGACAACTGGATCGGGATGTTCTGGGGTTGGCGGAAGGTCGGGTTCGGGTACGATTACTTTGGGCAGAACCCCGGGGACGGGTGATCGGTGTAATCCTCGGCCACGGAAAGGGTTCAGGATTACCTCCTCATCTTCGGGGGCGGGCGGTGGAAGAGGGCGCGGGTTCGGTCGCTCTGGGCTTTTGGCAATTCCGAGGCGTCTGGCGGGAGATCGTAGCGGGTTGTCGTCGCGCGACTCGGATTGGGATCTGAGCGCTAGGCTTAGACTCTCTCGTTGTTGTAATACTTCGGGATTATGCCTCTGAAGGCTCGCTTTTGTTGGGGATGCATAAGATGGACGCTTTGCGGATGTATTACTGGAAGACTCTGGGGCAGGCGTGTCCTCTGGAGTGGTCTGGTTCGGTTGCTGTATTATGGGAGCTTCATCGGATGGAACTGGAACCGAGCTGCGCGGCGATGTTCTGCGCCGCTTGGGCGCTGGGTCCTCCATCACGCGTTGTCGTTTTGTAAGTTGGTAATTCAGGATCGCGGCATCGTTCTGGATGGTTTCGGGCTCGTGGGCGCGTTGGATCGCGTGTAGAGTTGGGCTTTGACGAGCTCTCGTTCGTTGGGTGAGTGTGTGTTTTTGTTTGGTTTGCAATGTCAATGTTCGGTCATGTCAGTTCAAGACACACGAGCCACATGTTCGGGCGGCTTGAGGATTGCCAAGACTTTTGAACATGCTTCCCCAGAATGGCCCAAGCTTTCACCAGCTTCAGGGAAAGTTGAAAACCAAAATGTAGTGACTAGAGCACGGCAAGATACCGAGAATTCACACACAGTGCCTAAGAAACACATAAAAGTCAAAAGAACCCGAACGTATACAGAACTTGGGTAGACCAAAAGCGCATTAGGAAAGCATTTGCAAAGACTGTCGGAAAGAAACATCAAGATGTTAAAGTTGACTTGTTTTAACAAGATCAAAAGTGTTAAGCGAAGCAAAAAAAGAAGTTGAGGACCGAACGCGATTTGAACGCGTGACCGTTCGGACTGCAGCCGAACGCTCTACCCCTGAGCTACCTGTCCTGTTATTGAAATCTGGGATTGGACGAGTGAAAATAAGCACAGCTTCATGACCGAGATGTTCAAAAATTCAAAGGAGAAAGCTCAAAAAAAGAAGTTGTTGAGGACCGAACGCGAATTGAACGCGTGACCGTTCGGACTGCAGCCGAACGCTCTACCTCTGAGCTACCGGTCCAGAAGTTGGTAATAACTGGCAAATGGGCTCCTATGTAGCCTACTACGCCTGAATGCAATAATAATACTAGCCTTTCAATATTAAGACAAAAGACAACTCGGGACTTGAACCACTCTTCCACACATTCATCGGAAAAGTCTGCTCGGAAAGCCGCATATTTGTCAGAATCTAAGGCAACCTATCTATGAAGCCCCCCTTGGCAAACTGCATTGTTTTCTGCTCGAAAAGAGAGAGCGGTTTTGAGGGGCCTACCGAGCTTCTAGATAGTCTCGAGGACGCCTTCGTTGAGCACCCCTTTTTAATGTAAACAACCACCCTTGTCGACTGCAGCACCTCTTCACATGCGATAGGCATACGATATTCGGTACAAGAGTGTGGTTCCTCGCCGGACTCGCCTCGATACTTCGACAAAACATGGACGAAACCAGAAAACAGAAAGATCGACCAAATCAACCGAAAGAGCAACGTCGGGTTGCCATGAACAATGTCGGCAACCTTTCTCCCGACGCCGAGGAGACCAAAGACAGTGGATATCGGCGAGTTCCGCTTTCAGTCCGAGGCACGAACAGAGCTGACCCACATCTTCCGTCACCTCCATCAGTCAGGCAATGTCAATGCGGGTGAGAACACATGCACTTCTATGACGAGCAGCAAGCGAGCGGCGCATTGAGCACCGCAGACTCAGGTCCCTCGCCAACGGACTGCAGTGGGCCTCGCGATGGTTTTGAACCACTTTTCTCTCAGTGAAGCGGCATCATTATCGACAAGAATTTTAGCAAGCGACCACCTCCAAAGAGGCGCGATTGGCGATGCGGGGGAAAGTCCGGGTTGTTTGTGAAAATTGGCGCTGAATGGAGGAAATCGCCTGTGCTGCAGGTCCCGCATGGGCAATGGGAGGGAATTCCGCGGCTAGTCGCGGCGGGCGCAATAGTAATATTCTAGTGGGGTCGTGTCCCTGTGAATGTGTGGGAGGGTTCAGGTTTTGAGACCGAAACTTTTTTTGCAAGTCGCATATTTTTAAAACCTCTCCTTTCTCAAGGTTTTTCGTCTGTCCTGTCGCAAACCTACTTCCCGTACGTTTCCTGGTCCCGTAGTGTTTTAAAAGCCGTCGTCTCCGTGAGCAATTCTTGCCTTCCAGCATCAATTGCTTTCCCCGTCAACTTGCGACTTCCAGACTCTCGTACAACTTGCTTATCCGTACCATCCTTATCAGGATTCCTTCGTCCCACGACCCCGCCACCCAAACCAGTTACGTTTGCGAAACGATAAAACGCAGAACAACCGTCAAAATGGTCCAGAAGCTTTACGTTACCTACAACGATGTTAGTCTACTCAAATCTGTCACGCCGACGCTGTGCGCCGTTGCGCGCATTGTCCCGTCGCCCTCGGCGCAAAGTCAAACAAACAATGGTCAATGGCGCTAACAATGTCTTGTCTGACTAGGTGCACAACCTGTGCCGGGAGGTCGCTCCCAAGATCCTCGAGACCTTCAACCCCCAGCTCATGATCGCCATTGGCGGTGGTGGCTACGTTCCCGCCCGTATCCTGCGCTCTTTCCTCAAGCGCCCCGGCTCTGCCAACATCCCCATCCAGGCCATCGGTCTCTCTCTCTACGAGTCTCTCGGCGACAATGTTGTTGAGGAGCCCGGTACCAAGGTTACCCGCACCCAGTGGCTCGACCTCACTGCTCTTGGTTCCATGAAGAACCTTATCGGCAAGCGCATCCTCATCGTTGATGAGGTCGATGACACCCGCACCACCCTGGAGTACGCCGTCAAGGAGCTCCAGAAGGATGTCGAGGCTGCCCGTCAGGCCCTCGGCGAAGGCGAGGAGACCCAGTTCGCCATCTTCGTCCTCCACGTAAGTTGGCTCCTTTTTGGCAATGCACAGAAAGTCCCGCACATTACATTTTTCTGACGTGCCTGCGATCAACAGAACAAGGACAAGCCCAAGAAGGGCACCCTTCCCGAGGACATCATCTCCCAGGGCCGCTACTTTGCCGCTGTCACCGTCGGCGACGAGTGGATCTGCTACCCCTGGGAGGCTGGCGACATTGAGGAGCACGACCGCAATGCTGCTGAGGCCAAGGCCAAGAAGGCTGCCGCCGCCCAGAACTAGACGGGAGACATCCGACTAGGGAGAAGACGACGCAAAAAAAAGATACCCGGAGAAGAAAAATTGCATATATACCACGCCCCGATGACGAACACGAGGACCAAAAAGCAGCGCATATAGACCAGGAAGAGCATGGAGCTGGGATTTACAAAGGGAAGGTTATTCATGGTCATCATTACGGCGTCTCGGATGAGTATAGCGCGGCGAAGGGCAGCGAGGATGGGGGCCGATGGGGTTCGTTATACACATGAAACCGTTCGGTTACAACGTGGGGGAGCTTGGCTGACCGGTATGACGATTGTTTACCGACTCCAAGCAAACTCCCCTTCCTCCGTACCTAAGGGAGGATTTCCGGCCCTGCCGAAGGGCGATATATGGGCTTTATCTGGTTGGCGGTTGCCACAGTAGGGCACCATTGAAACATCCTTCTAGTGGGATATCTCGTTAGCTCGGGTTACGGCTCACATGTCGTCGAGCCAAAGCCAGTGTGGCTCTCGTCGCCTGTTAACCGCCTCGCTGCCCGCCTTGCTTCCTTGGTTATGAAGCAAGGCAGATAAACTGAGAGCGCGTTTCGCGCGCAAAAAAAAAAAAAAAAAGAAGTAAAATTATACAAAACAAGACCAACGTTCGATGAGCAAAGTGAAATCATGAACTCGTAAAGTCGTAAGGCTTAAATCATCAAGTCATTGCATGGTAGGCATCAAAATCCGGCAAATCCAAACACAAGCGCCTTTCCCAACAAGCACGCAGACAATATGAGAAAAAAAAAGGGGGGGCGGAACTGAACTTTGAAACCGTCAATTCGGAAATCAACTACCCAACCGTCCCCTCGCGCGCATGCTTCTCTTTTAGCCTCTTCTCCTGCTTCATGAACTCGCGGATCCCAACCGGCACATTCTTGAACAGGTTGTCGTCCAAGGCCGAAGTTGAAGTCGAAGTCGAAGTCGAAGTCTTCGTAGCACCGGCGGCGCCAGTCGCAGGATTCTGAGCAGTACCAAAGTCCCAATTACTCGAACTTCCGCCCCCATCATCATCCATACTAACCGCTCCCCTGTGGTCGACCACCGAATGTGCCGTGCCCGCCAATTCCGTCCCCTTGACTGCTGTCGTCTGCTGCTCCTGACCGTCGCCTGCTGCTGCTGTAGAGGTAGAAGTAGTAGAAGTAGAAGGACTCTGCTGACTCCCCCCAGCCTCCACCGCTCCCGTAACCGCCACCGTACCCGCCTCGCCCAGTCCAGCCTCCTGCGCGGCAAGCCGCTGCTCGGCCTCCGCCGTCGCCGTCGCCCACGCCTCCATCTCGTCCCGGTACTGGTCCCACACGCAGTTGACGCACCCGCTCATGCAGCAGTTGTCGGGCTCTTCGGGCCGTGGCGGCACGAGCACGCCCGCGACGAGCTTGGACTGAGAACGGATCGAGGCGAGACGCTCGGCTCGTTGGGCCGCGCTGGCTAGGCTGGCAGAGAAGATGATGCGGGTATCGCCGGCTTCGCCTCCTTCGAAGACTTGGGGCGAAGAGGAAGAGGCTGGAACGGTACCGCTGCCGTCGCTGCCGCTAAGGTTGCCGCTGGGGTTGATTCTTGGAGTGGGATCTTGACTTTGGGAAGACGTCCCCTGGGCCTAGATGGGGAAGAAGAGGATTGTTAGTATTCTAGTGCAAAAGACCTATAGGAGTGGTGGGTTGTCGCCATGGAGGAAGAAGGATGACGAAGCAGTAGTTTGTTTATATGCGAGCATGGCGATCAGGAATGTTTCTTGTCATGAAGTGTCAGGATCAGGATCAGGATCAGGATTCTGAAGATGTGGGAGTCACAGACTTGACCACTTTGGGTTCCTTGGCCTCCTTTGGGTCCTTTTTCTTCTTCAGCTCACGAGGTGTGCGCACAACCGCCGCACGCTTGGCCGGGACCGGCGCGGGCGTCGCGGGAATTGCGATGATAGCCTCATCCCCTTTCTCATCCGTCTTCTTGGCTGGTTCCAGTTCGGGTTCATCGGCCGGGGTGGTGGCAGTGGTAGCAGAGGCGGACTTCTTCTCTTCCTTCTGCTCTTGCTTCACGGGCTGCTGCTGTTCCTCCTTGTTCGGAGGCTCGGAGGGCGTAGGGGCGGGACTCACATTGTCGTCCTGCTTCGGCTTCGGCTCCGGTTCCGGCTTAGCTTCCGGCTCGGCGGGCGCAAGCTTGGTCGGGTATTTCTGGGAGGTCACCGGGGGCAACTCGGGCTTCGTGTCTGGGTAGTTTTTGCTGCCATTGAGAACACCCTCGTAATAGGCACCGATGGGGTGCGCCTGGTCCTGGGATCGGTCGACCGGAGTCGTAGGAGGCTCGCTCTTGCTGGGAGGAGGAGTGCCGCTTGCAAACATGCGCCGGGGCCGGAGATGTTGCTGGTAAACGGTGGCGCGAGCCAAGGATCCTGCGGAGGACCGCGAAGCGATAACGCTCCGTCGCATGGTTGCGTCAAGATGGGCAAGACACTATGACGACGAGAGGCAGGCGATCGGAAGCCCTGAATGCGACAGCATGCAAAGTCTAAGAGATATTAAGCGTAGAGGCTGCAGTAGTGAGCGGCGTTTGCCTTTTTTAGGTTGTGCTTCTAGAAGAACTTGAATCGTCAAAAATGTGCAGGAAATGTGGATTGTTTTGGATTGGAGCTAAAAGTTGCTAAATCGTATCGGCAAAGGGGAGAAGTCACGGAATCATGAGATCGGACAACTGGGAATCGGATATGATGGAATTTCAGGGTCCGCGACAAAGTCCAGGGTCAACGGGCGGGAGGACCGGGAAGTCGGGAACCCACGTCATCGGGCAGGACAGACGGCAAGTGGCAGGGGTCAACATCTTGATTGTAGCATATAGGCAAGCGTTTCTGAAAACTTCCCAACTCTCAATTGGACCGGTAGCTCAGAGGTAGAGCGTTCGGCTGCAGTCCGAACGGTCACGCGTTCAATTCGCGTTCGGTCCTCAACAACTTCTTTTTTTGAGCTTCTTCCTTTGAATTTTTGAACATCTCGGTTATGAAGCTGTGCTTATTTTCACTCGTCCAATCCCAGATTTCAATAACAGGACAGGTAGCTCAGGGGTAGAGCGTTCGGCTGCAGTCCGAACGGTCACGCGTTCAAATCGCGTTCGGTCCTCTTCATTCTTTTTTGTTCACTTGTAAAATGCCGTCCTGTCTTGAACTGGTCAGGACTTCGACTCGTAAGGAGTCCTCACGATCTTTTGTCTTTTTGCATTCCACGTCCGAGATCCTCTGGAATCCCCATGATAAAGACACCTTTGGTCAAGATGGAGAGGTTGATTTGGAGAATCTGATTTGGCAAGATGTGCCAGCTTTATGCAACTCCAGCATTGCAGGTTGCTGATGTTTCTTCTCCCGAAACCAGATTTCGCGAGATTGTTCCGTGTCCAGAATCCAGGTCATGCAGAAACCTAGGGTTGAAGCTTTGTCAGTTGCATTCAGCGACCGCGAAAATGTGTTGTTGTTGTTGTTGAACTTCTTTGACCCTGCAACTGGAAGCGCCGCCAGCTGTCCAACACTGGATACGAGCCGAGGGACTCGAGGGGTTGAGCTTCAAAAGCAGAAGACATGGAGAAGAAACAGCGACATGCTAGTCCTTCATCACGGAAGCCTTCAGTTGTCTTGTTAACCATTGTCATTGTCATTCTGGTGTCTACCGCTTGGCGACAGCCTCTCTAGCTCCCCTGTTCGACCTACTGATAGATCACTATCTATACATTATCATGACTTTACTCCAGCAGGCACTCTTTCTCGTGGGTACGCAAAAGATCTTGTGAGATGTAGAGCCGTTTGCGAAGGTTCTTGTGTTGACCAAATCAAACAGTTGCGACTCTCACTGCGGTCGGAGCGCAACATCGACATGGACACCCATTCGGACACCCATTCGGACACCCATTCGGACACCCATTCGGACATCCATATGGACCGCCGCCATCGTACATAGCGTCAGCCGTAACGGGCGGCGACCTGTCATACGGAAGCATCTCTTCGGCGCTCACACACCACCCAGTTGGGCCCAGCTACCCTCCCCCAACCCAATCAAATGATTCAGGATCCTTTGGCACCACCAACACCGACGAATATGAATCTAATTCGGATCCAGTATCCTCCAGCACCAACAACACTGACAAAGATGGATCTAATTCAAACTCAGGATCCTCTGGCACCAACGACACCGACACACATGAGGATGGTTGGTCGCCACCCGGTGACCCTCTGGATGATCCGCTGACCTCCAAGCTTGACCACGTTCTGTGGTTACGAAAGGTTCATGGCTTCATGGCGGTGGTGCCATTCGTCTTCCTGTTCCCGATTGGGTCTATCGTGTTGCGTTTCTTCCGACCTCATCCAAGGGCGCTGCAGTTGCACAAATGTACCCACATGCTTGGGTATATCATGTATCTTTCGGCGCTCGGGATGGGCCACTTCATCAACGATCGCAAAGATGCACTTACTGATGGGGACGATAGCCTTGTGAGTTCTGGTTAGCTCCGGTTACCTAACGACGACAGGAGATACTAACGGCGATAATATCGGCCAGAGACACAACTGCCACGGCATTATCGGCACCGTCGTTGCGGTCCTGCTAACAATGCAGGTCTTATTGGCTTTCATATGTCGCCGCCACGGTGATTTCAGGTTCCAGAACCCACGACCTCAGCACCACATCTGGTCATATTTACATATGATCCCCGGTCACTTCGTCATATCTCTGGGCGTTTTAAACGGGGGCGTAGGTCTGTGGGAAGCTGAGGGGTCGGACAGCGCAATGTTGAAGATGTACATTGTTGTGGGCGTGCCGGCGGCCCTGTGGCTATTGATCACGAAGGTGATTGTTGGTTGTTTCTCGCGTTGGCGACGATAAAATTCGGAAACCTCAGGCAAGAACGGTTGCCATAAACGGAACTGGTAGACCTGGCTACTTACCCCCAACGTCTAAGTCAGCGCGGAGTCCCAAAATTTTCAATCGGGAACAACAAAGGGATTCTCCGGCATCAAACCTGCAGCGCAAAACCCAAGAGAAGCTGTTGAGGCTGGGAGGGGATGAAGGCAAGCCAAGGTCATCAAGGTGGCCAGTCCAAGATTCGAAGCTGAGCAGGACTGGAGATCCCGGAGGGTGGAATGTCTCACCAGGGGTGGACAAGACGATGGACACTGAATTCTGCAATTCACATTTCAACCATAACGACACGGCAGCCTACGGACCTTTCCCAAAGCATGCCGAAGTCTGTCACTTTCTCGGGAAACCCGTCGATACGGAATTCGCTGCGGCAAGCTTTCTCCTGGAGGAAGGACGCTGACCTCAACTCCTGGCAGGAGTGATCTCGCGTCGATGGATCGATACAATCTGGTATGAGGCCCATGTCTTCGAGGACACAAGACGATGACCAGGACTTCGCTATCACAACACACCATTGAGCAGGGATTGAAAAGTTGATACAGCGCTGGTCCGCGGGGTCTTCCATTCGAGGGCTAAGGAACGGGACAGAGGTGGGAGAAGAAAGGAGTGGGCGCGGAGGTACGGAGGAGCTGGTGGACTTTCATGAATGCCCCTGGACAGCTTAGGGGCTTGGTTTGAGCGTATATCCGAAAGAGGGCCATGGGCACGCTTTTCTCAAATCCTTGCAAATACAAGGGTTGATGCCCATGGTTTCCGACGTTGTTGAGATGTCGGCCTCAAGGGGGATGGGATGGCATGTTAACAGGTGTACACGCAAACTAGGTAAATACAGGTAAAACAAGGCGTGGGCGATGTATTATACACAGAATTTCTTGTAATCTTTGGCAGCGTGGTGCGATGAATCCGGGCTGCGAGGTTGGTTTTTGGCAAGAACTCGGTGTCGCCTGCCTTGAAGTTGACGATGTTTTATGTACGGTGTATCGTACCGGACAAAACGCACCTGTGTAATTTACCCTCGGAGAAATTGGTAGTGTAGAATTGACGTGCCTTTCATCACTTGCACCAATCCGTCTCCAAACCCTTTTCTTGCGACAAACAACTTGTTACCCATTAAGAGCGCGCCTGCTAGATCAAAAAAGTCGAAACGATGCCTTTGAAAAACTGAAACGGCGTCTGGTGAATGCCACGGCAGGGAAGGACCTTCACGATGGGACCCACCCAATCTTTCATCCGGCCCGTCAGCTACGGATACGACAATGGAACAAACCGAAAATTCCAAAATTTCGCCGAATCCGACTCGCAGCCGGTGTCTCCCTCCCTGCAGTATTTTAGCCAACGAAGTTCGTCAACTCGACAACCTCGCGCCCGCAACGTCATCCGCAGGCCGACATCTTGGATCACTCAAAAGCAGGAGGTCGACCATCAACAACCCCAACCCTGACTTCTGCAGGATCTGAATGGACTTGCCGATGAAATGACCTCTGAGCAGGTCCCGCCCCCATTGGCGGCCGCTCGCACTCACTCACCCCGGTCCAGCCATGACCTCGTCACCGTGGTCCTTACCACTTCGCCAACACCCTCGGCGCCGTCCACTGAACTCTTGTCATCCATCATCGCCTCTTTCCAGAAGCATTGCGCTCCCCTGACCAGGTGCAGGGTAATCTTGGTCCTCGACACCTACGACCGCATTGCTTCCGACTCCCGACTCAAGAAAGGGACTGTCACTGCCGAGGGGGCCAAAAAGTTCGCCGAGTACAAGGAGAACGCCAAGAAACTCATTCTCGGCGAGTATTCGCGGAGCCATTGCGGGGCTGAGATTGCCTGCTACGACGACGAGCTCATCATCACCGAGGGAGAGGCAGAGTTTGGCTCAGTGGCCTATGCGCAACAGCACAATGCTGTCACTCTCACTATCACGAGAACCAAGGATGAGCGCATCACCTTCATCGAGCCTCACGCACGGGTTGGATTTGGTCTAGGCGTACGCTCGGCCCTACGGCTTACCGAGACGCCCTACGTTTGGATCCAGCAGCACGACTGGGCGCTTGTTGCCGATATCCCCTTGGCACCACTTCTCGAAATCATGCAGCAGTCCGAGTCTGCACCGGAGTCTCCCGATTCCTCTGATTCAGAAACGACGGATGGACAAGAGCCTCGAACGACTTCCGACGTACCGGTCAAGTATGTCTGCTTCCCATCGACTCGCATGGTTTCCTACGCCAAGTCGGACCACGTCATGCTCTACCCGGCACTCCGAGCCTTGACGAATCTGTACAAGCAAAACTTCTCGGTTAGAAGCGGGTGTTCAAGTGTTAAGATCCCTCTCACGCCGCTCTTTTTCTGGCACGACAAGCCACACCTTGCCTCGACGGCACATTACCTCTCCCAAATCTTTCCCAGCCGCGCTGCCATGTTGAGGGGCGCCTTCATTGAGGACACGGCTGGCCAACGAGCGAGGACGGAGATGAAGGACGGGCTGTGGAGGAAGTGGGCTTGCTGGCTGTACTACCCTGACGAGGGGACAAAGCTGTGTGTGCGACACCTTAAGGGGAGAACATGGCGGGGGACGGATGGCGAGCTTGTGCAAAGGATGCAGTATATTCGACTCAACTCATACAATGCCTAGCCCGATGCACATCTTCGGCGGCCTTGACAAGGCCCAGAACGAAGCCAGAGGACGGGGGATGACTGTCATCCGCTCATTTATATCTTGCCAGATCATCAAGCGTGCGCTTGCAATCCCCGCCTGTTAGAAGATTTCAGCGTTTAGAACAGCAAAAATCCATAGCAGCATATCGATATTCACACATCTTAGACACGCTTCACCACAAAGCACTGTCCCACGTGGTCTCTACAACACTCGCTTTGCGATCGGCTTCCAGTCCTTGATATCCTTATCAGTCGGGACCAACCACACAACACCGCCATTCCAACCATTTCCCTCAACATCGCCTTCCGGCTCAGTCAACTTGACGCCGCCCTCCTCCACGACCTTGGCGATCTCCTTCAACCGGTCATCACTAATCGGAATATCCCCACTGCAGCCCTACGTTTAGCCCAACACAGCCAACATAGAGCGGGGGTGGAAAAACAAGGGCGGAAAGCTTACTACATCAAACTAACATGGGGCCCAAACTCCTCCCTCCACCACTCCAGCCACTCTTGCGTCTTCGCACCCTTCGCACCTTCCTCCCCATTCACTCCTCTCGCCCTCGCTAGCCCGGCAATCTTCTTGATCCCCTCATCCAGCTTGACCTGTGCATAGCACCTCCGGTAGTATGTGTCTTGGGAGTTGATTCCCTCAAACCGCACCTTTACCTCGTCAGCAGATGGCCAGGGGATAGAATCGAGCCAGCGCTGGGGATCGTCGCCGTAGAGATCGGGGGAGATTCCGGAGCTGAGGGTCATGTGGGGAGCAAAAAACTCAGGAGTCAGGCGTGCGTCGGCAGCGCCAGCCTCGGAGGGAAAGTCGGAGGGGAGGCGTTGGGAGATGAGGAAGAAGAGGATGGGGTAGAGGGGGTGGGAGGGAGGAGGGGTTAGCCAGAGGGAAGAGCCGGGCATTTTGTGAGGAAAATATGACAGTGCTGCAATGGGATCGCTGGTTTTCGTTATTTTTGAGTGTTTCGGTAATGATGGTGAATCCTCGGTATCTTGCGTTCAGATCGTGAAGACGGGTGGTGAAGATTTGGATGATGATGTTCCGGAGAATGAGGAAACCCGTTGTTCGGAAGTGATGACGCTTGGACATCCACTGACTGATCTTGGCGAAAGTGGGGAATTCTTGTCTTGTCAAACCCTAACCCATGAACTCACAAGGATCATTTGTTTACGTTGTGATCTTACCCCTGACACAACCCTTCGCAAACATGGGTCATCGCTCCAGACACACGTGGAAACAAGGTAAGGCATGGCAGAGTCATCAAGGTCCATCGAGGAAACATTGGATTCAATCTCACAACGCGAGAGAACGAGTGATGCATCCTTTGAACCTCCGTCATTCTTTGACATGGACCCGAGGCTGGCGTGGACAATGAGAATTTCCTTCGATTCTAAGACGCGAGTACTAGAACCAGCCTGTCAAAGAACTTGTACATACGAGCTAACGTGATCTTTTACGGCAGGCTTCCAGAAACTTTCAGACACAAAGAAGCTTTTACAAACCCGCATTCCACTCCATCTTTGTTAAAGGCGGCAACGATGTGCCAACAGCCCTACTGTTCAGTCGGCAGGATGGAACAATGGCTTTCTAGAAGCATTGGCTTTTGTTCATATAGGTGACTGTATCCCAACCCAACATTCGCTGCGTGAGTTTGATCTGTTCAGAGTTTATCCAGCGCAGTCATTAATCACGGAAGTCATGTTGAACCTGATCTGGTCCGGAGATGAATCATCGGATCACCCTTCTTGGGTTGATTCATCAGAGATGTCGGACGAGGTATTGCACAATCCGAACAAGATACATATGAAAATAATCTCTGCCCGACATGGGACCCAGACGGGGCATAGAAGAAGTTTTCCTCATCTCATTAGAGTCGCACTCCGAACGAGAGGCTCATTCGTTCTATCTGCTTCAACCTCAAACCCCGGATCTCCGAACAGCAGCACACGATTCGCTATCCCTTCCCTCTCACCAAGTCCAGCACTCTTAACCCGAGATATGGTAGAATCTTCATCAGAGACATTACGTCCTAAAATACCTTGCAACTGCCCCCGCGCTTCCAAATGTTCCCGCCGCTGCTACGTCCGCCTTCCCACTCTTACAAGTCCTCTTTTCTCCCCCATATCCTACTCTGACAAGTCTCGCCTCAAGCAGCATATCCGCGAAGCTTTTGACAATCTACACGGTTTCTTTCTATCCACTATCACTCCTACTTCCTATTTTCGAAATTCAGGACCTCCTTCTCTTTCCCTCCCATCGACTTCCTCCACAGCCACAACTTCCGCAGACATCACTAACCCATCCGCCACCCAAGATTTGCCCAACACCTCCTCGGCTATCACCGACCAAACCCTCCAAACCCTCCATTCCATCCTCTCCCGCGCCCGCTCACGAAATCAAACCCTAAACTCCCTCACCTCCTCGGAGGACACCTTCAGGGACGATACCTCCACGAACACCTCCACAAACAAACCAAAAATACCCATAAGCACCTTCACAGCCCTCTACACCTCGCTAATAACCGACCACGAACTCTTTCTAACTGATCTGGCCCCGTACTACAGGGAGGAGTGGGCGGAGGGAGAAGTGAAGAAGTTGATGGCGGAGTTTGTGGGGGAGGTGACGAGCGGGGAGAAGAAATTGCGGGCGTTGATAGGGAAGATAATCACGGCGGATGTGGGAGAGGGAGAAGAAGGGAAAGGGGGATAGGATAGGTGAATGGGGGATGGGGGATGGGTTAAACGGTGGGGGTGGGTGTGCAAAAGTTGGAGGGGAAGGATGATAAGACATACGTAGACAACATGAATGCCCTCAACGTTAACTCGCGTTTGAGTGTCTAGATGTACCCAGTCTACTTACCTGTTGACGGAGAACAAAATGGGGAGGAGGGGGGTTATCACCTTACCCCTACGTATGAAGGGGCACGTAGTGGGGTTAATACGGAGGAGGGTTAGAGAAGCACGTTTTCGAGTATGGGGTGGCGAGTCAGTGCTCGTTGCCCTTTTAATGATATTGGAAGCGGAGAGAATTTTATACTCCACGGGATTAGAGACCGTAGATCCAGGGAGGAAGTAGGGATACTGACACTTGCTCTGGGGAGCACAGGCCAGGCAGGGCGGAGGCTACTGTGGTAGACGACGAAGACGGAGTCTACGGCATCATCATACGTCTATGACAAACGGTAGTGGTTCAGCATAGTCACCTTAATCAAGGTGTTCAAGAGATAGCAAGCATTATAGAGAGGAACTTGAATTGAAATACGAATAAACTCCAGCCCCTGGTAACCGTATCCCAACTCCAAGCCATGCGCTCCATTCCAGCTTTGTCTGACAGAGACCAGTCCAACCGCCGTATCCATACCCGTCCTTTGAATCCATACATATACCTAGTTAAGAACCATCTTGCCAACGCCAACCCGTTATCCCGATCGGGTCTTGCGACCAAGGCCGTCTGTGATGAAATAAGAAGCAGGAAAAATGAAAGACATCAATATGAAAGTGTTCTCCAGATTTGGAGCCGCCGAGAGATAACAAAAGAAATGTCCATAGGTACCCACCCAATGGGGGAAAACAGTTTTAGTTTATCTGTGTCAGGCGTGTTGGATGGCTGAACACGGAGGAGGCCTGGCGTTACGAAGGCGAACGGCTTTTTGGGGTGAGGTTAGCAAAATGTTTGGGTGAGGTGGTGGAGGGTCAAGGTGGGTGTCGGTTTGAGGCTTTTGAGGCGCCATCAAATCCCATCCTGATAGGAGGTCCCATCATCTGACCCTTTGGGCCGGAACGATCACTATGTGAGCCTCTGCCACCTCAGTCACTGGTGTTGAAGGAAGTTTGGGGTTGGGGCGGCGGGCTGGCCTGCAGAGGCCTGCCCGCGTGACGTCAAGTTGGAGGTTTCAGAGTTGGTGACAGATTGGTGGAAGGAGTGGCCAGGCCGCCACAGCGTGGTGCCTTCTCTCTGCTCCCAGGTTCCACTCTTCCTCCTGGTCATCGTCAAGGTCATTATCGCTGCCCTCGTAGCTTGATGCCGCTTGGTGGGGGGGGGGGGGGGGGGGTGGGTGGGGGGGGGGGGGGGGGGGGGGGGGGGGGGGGGGGGGGGGGGGGGCAGCATACGCCGGGCCGTAAGGCGTCTGCGGCGCGGGTGAATAGGTGGCATCCGCTCGATGCACATCTGTAACTGGAGGTCTTGGATGCTGGCATTATACGCCCGGGTTGGGAAGGAGCCAACCACAAAACCACCAAGATGAGGTGTTGTCTTGTTGCTCACGCTTCCTTTTAATGCTGGATTCAACTTTCTCCAGCTGTTTGCGGAGCTTCTCCGCCTTCTGTTCTTGTCTCATCAGCAGAGAGGCCTTCTCATCTGCTCCTTCCTTAGGAAGGAACGAACACTAGCGAGATGCTGCAGAGTGCTAGGTGTTTTATCCTCGTTTCTGGTGGCTCTCGTTTTGTTCCTCTTCTCCGGGTGGAAGAAGGCATTCCTCTCCGCCGCACCATTCGAAGTGTCGCACTTGTCGGGACCGTTGTTGAGACCCTTGTTCTTCTCCTCGATTGGCAGGCCTATTGTGATGTTTCCAGCCGTGCTGCCAGCAGCTCGTCTTGCTCCAGCAAAGGAAAGTACCAAACAAACGCCTTCTTTTGGTCAGAGCCGGACGCCATGAGGGGGGCACACGACGACGACGAGGGAGGGAGGTAGCGCTGCTGGTGAAGTTGTAGCTGCCTCCTCCGCTGCTGGTGATGATATCCTCGGTGTCACTAGGTACCTGGAAACATTGAAGGCGGACAGGTCCAGATTCAGGAAAGGGCGATGGAGTGTCTGCCGGCGGTGGTGGGAGGCGGCCCGTAGTTGTAAGCCATTATAATTGCGGTAGAATCAGGGCACGGCTGCATGGCGGCTCAGAATAAATGATCTGATCCCAGCCAAGGGTGAAACCGTCGACCTTGACATCAGTGACCTGCATCCAGTGATCCCAGTCGATACCGCCACTGCCGGGGTTGACCATGCCGAGCATAGAGATGGATCGGGCAATCGACCGGGTGGAGCTCCAACTTCTAGAAATAGACTCTGGCTTTGGAAGCCTAGCGTGTTGACCCCTGCTTTCCGACCTTGAGCCATGTCCACCTATTGAAAAATACCTGTAACTTGCTTCGCCATCCCTTTTTCTTCTCGTCTCCGGGCTCTGGCTGGTCTTGCTTGAAAAGCGCAGGAGGGAATAGTCGGTCGAGCGACTCTCGTGATATGGGTATGCTCATGATGCTTGACTGCGACGTGTTATTCTGCCTTAGGAACGACAGTGAATCTTGAGGCTGTACCTCGTTAACCGCTATGACTCTGGAGTAAGTAAGACGGTTTGGGATGCGTGTTCTTGTGTGGTGATTCACGAATGGGTTCCTCCTATGCTCCTCCAACCCGACGAAGCCCGCATTTATGCTGGGCAAGGACTGGCCAGCACTAAGGCTAGAGGAGGACTGAGCAAGACTGCGCTGTCTCTTAGGGGGAGTCCAGGCGTCGTAACTGCTGCGGTATCTGCCAGAGTAGTCGCAGTATCGTGCACTCGTTTTGTAGGGTGTGAGGTAGTCGTTGCTTTCGATCCAGCCGATTGCCGACAAGTATTTCGTGTTGGACTCATGCGAACTAACGCTGTGGAAAGAAATGTCGTCTGGGATTATTCCGAGGTATCGGAGAGGTCTTGTGCGGTTGATGAGGGGGATGTCGTCTAGTGACATGGAGTAGGATATGAGATCACGGATTTCAATCATGGTCGCGTCATGAACCGTAGCGTTCATGTCTTCCCACTGGCTGCTGTTGTCTACCTCAAGAGCATTGGTGTCGGGGAGGAGTGATGTCTTGTCGTTGGCTATGGTAGATGCTAGAAAAATGAGAAATGTGTGAATGTCCAATATTGTCGATTCTGCCAGTACTGGCCAGGGAAGGGTAAGACTTACGCATTTGCTCGATGCTTGCCGTTTGTGGTTGTTCTTTTGAGGTAGGAGGGGTTATCACCTTGACCTCACGTCTGGCTTGGATACCCTGACTGGCTGGGGGGGATGAAGAGCGGCTCTGGCGAGCATCGTCGAGATATGAAATGGGGGGTCCCCAAATGCTCGAAGCGTTACTTCCGCGTGATGCGGGACGCGACGGTTTGTCGAGGACATGGCACCAAGTAGCGCCCTCTTGCTCTTCAGGCTGCCTCTCGGTTATGTTGATTTGGGCGAGTCTGTGCCTGGGGAAAGGAGAAGGGCTTCGACGTCGAAGCGAGTCACGAATCTGACTTGTAGGCCTGCTTCCTGAAGGGGACGGGAAAAGTACTTTGGTGAGCCTGTGCAACTGACTCGCAAACCTGACCTTTCGGCGCTTGACCGATGAGCGCTGCTTCTGGCGAGTCTCATACATGGCGAGTGTTTTTCCTTGGTGATGGCTAAAGTACCAGCTGGAAGGTATAAAAGCAGCCATTATAGAAGAGAGGGGTGTAAAGTAAGCGAGAGTCTCACGAGGTTAGGCGACTGAAGATGTTTTATCGACTTGAAGAACTGACTCAAAGAGAGAGAAGAGCGAGGCGGGAATGGGGATGGGTGGGAAGATGTAGTGACTTGACCGATTTAATAAATGTGAGAGGTGAGAAACAACCGATTTTGGCTTGAAATGCAAGGCAAAGGAGTGAAATAAAAAACGACCAATGTCCGATGCGGGCAGGCCGGACGTCGACGGTGTGCCTGCGTATACCTACCTTCGATTTCAGGTGCCCGAATCAGGCCACAGTCTAGAGGCAGCTGCACATGTAGCTGCCCGTAAGTTTATATCCGGACGAGGAACATGTATAGGATATGAGTCTCTGCTTTTCATCCTGTGTCAGGAAAATATGGACAGTTTGCTGAGCAACTTCTGAAACGCGTTCATCGCTGCTCGACGTCAAAGCTGATATCCAAGTAAACATGTAGACGCACGTCGGTGATAAATCCGTGGATTTGGAATGCAGGTCGTCTGTGGATTTCAGAGCCTCAGTCTGCCACAACCACCAGTTCCCAACGTTCCGGAGTACCCAGGGTGCATACTTACAGCGCTATGCACGTCTCGGGATTTATTTTTTCGGCCTGCACCGACGCAACGCATCACTCCTTCCATTGTAGAAGTAGCAGGTAGCCACGTGAGTGGTGCCTTCCACTTCACATCCTAGGCCAGTGCTGAAATGCTGATAAGAAGGGTCTAGAATGGAAGTTGCAGCCTGCAGAAGCTTTCACTTTGCACGCAGAAATGGATTCATCCGATACCTTACTATACCTGCCCGTTCATTCTTGTTAGATAGTCGTACGTCACTCCGCAACCTCCAACTGTTTATGTGAATGTTGTGCCCGTGTGTACTTACTTCCAGGTCCCGTTTCTTCCTGCCCAAGTTCGCTTTTGTTTTCGGCTTCTATATCCGTTGTTTTCGATCTTTAGCTGAAACTTTAAGGGCTTTCATGTTGAAGACCCTGGCCTGGGATTTGATATACTGGAGGGTGGGTAATGGTATTATCCACAGCTAGGTGATAATTTTGCAGTACCATGCATGTACTTGCTAAACAGTCGGGTCTTTGAGGTCTGAGCTAGCCCCCTTGGCCTTGGGTCGACGGTCAGGTCCATCATCCGTAGCAGGGTGGGACATGGGAACAGATTTACTGTACTCGCTCTTCATTATTGTGGCTTGAAGAGAAATCAAAGCTTGAATGTCAGTTTATCAACCATGGAACTTGTCCAAGTCTGTTACCCTACCAGGTACACAGTCAATTTGAAGATCAGCCCACCCACATGTTTATGCAAGGCACTTGCATGTATCGCGGATGATTCACACAGTTCCATGTTGTAGATCGTGGGTGAAGAAGTGCATTGGGACAAGGTGTTTACAAGTTTGGAAGAAGAGAACTCGATAGACGCCAGATGTCAAACGACTGAAGTGAATAAATGTGGTACGTTTGAACGATACAAGACTTGGCAAGGTACCCTAAACCATCAACCTCCATGTTTAGGAAGGATCCAGGATGAATAACTGATGGCGCCTTCCCGTCAAGAGCGGAATTGGAGTTGGTTCAACGGCCCGCGGGGGTGGAAACCGCTATGCCGGCCAATGTGGGGTAAGATGCGGAAGAGCTCGGCTTGCGTCGGACTTGACCCCACGGAGTTCACTTTCACTGATCCTTCACCATGTTCACCATCTGGATGGTACTCGAATTTGACACTTTTGCTGCACCAAGAACATCACGACCATGGCGCGTTCGTGGCTTGATATCGACCCCTCCAGCGACTTTTCGCTGGCCAACATCCCCTTTGGCATCATCAGCACTCCCGACGACCCTTCTCCCCATGTCGGCATAGCCATTGGCACCTACGTCCTTGACCTCAAAGCGCTGGCTGATGGGATTGGCGGATGGAGGCTATTGCCATATGGTGCGCAAAAATCTAACCCAAAAGTCTTTGAACAGCCTACCCTCAATGCCTTCGCGCAGTTTGGGAGATCCGTCCATCGTCATGTCCGAGAAACAATCCAGGATCTTCTATCAGAAAACACAACTCACCCGCATCTCCTAAAGAACAACGCCGAGCTCCGAGAAAAGGCACTCGTGCCTCAGCAAAGGGTCCAAATGCACCTTCCGATGGCCATAGGCGATTATACCGACTTTTACGCCGGCTATCACCATGCCTACGCCGTAGGTGTCATGTTCCGCGGTCCGCAAAACGCTCTGCAACCAAACTACACTCACTTGCCTGTTGGATACCATGGAAGAGCCTCCAGCATCGTCGTGTCAGGCACACCAGTGCATCGCCCCGTTGGCCAGATCCTACTAGACCCCAAAGCAGATGCCAAGCAGCCAACCGTGGCACCCAGTCGAAGGCTAGACATTGAACTTGAGCTGGGCTGCTTCATCACCAAGTCAAACCCCCTGGGCCAACCAGTCAGCATTGACGAGGCGGAAGAGCACGTGTTTGGTTACGTTCTCTTGAACGATTGGAGCGCGAGAGACATTCAAACGTGGGAGTACGTCCCGCTGGGCCCGTTCAATGGCAAGAACTTTGCCACGACGATTAGCCCCTGGGTGGTGCTTGCGGATGCGCTGGAGCCGTTTAGGGCCAAGGGAATCGAGAACCCGACTCCGGTGCAGGGATACCTCAAGGAGAAGAGGGAGAAAACCGTCTATGATATCCAACTGGAGGTGGACCTAACAAGTAAGTCCATTCGCATCAGTTCTTGGAGTTGACATGGGTTGCTAATAGCCAATTCCCCTTTTCAGCTCCGGAAGGCAACACAACCACCGTCACCAAGACGAGCGGAAAGAACCTCATGTGGTCGTTCCCTCAAATGATTGCCCACCATACACTGGGAGGATGTCCGCTGCGACCGGGCGACCTTTTGGGGTCGGGAACCATCAGTGGACCGATACCGGAACAGAGTGGAAGTCTGCTTGAGTTGAGCGAGGGCGGCAAGCGGGAGATCCAGCTCAATGACGGCAATGAAACTCGCACGTTCCTTAAGGATGGAGATACCGTCACCCTTCGTGGTTTTTGTGTAGGAAAAGAGGGCGAAAGAGTTGGGTTTGGCGAGTGTACCGGGCGGGTGGAAGGCTAGCTTTTGCAGAAGGGCGTTGACGTGGACGATCTGAAAATGCATATCCAGGCCCGGACATCTGGATACCCCTACCCGTGCCTCAGGGGGTGCGCCGGGAGGCTGGCGAGTCCCGAAAAAGTGGGGGCGAGGCACGGGTAGCTCTTTGAGCTCTTCTTCACCATCGGGAACTGGGAAGACCAAATGCCAAATTATTAATGCCCATCAAATGTTTCACATGGTCCAGAATGGTCAAGATTTGTTCTTGTCTCATTACCGGTGGAACCTTGTTTCTCGAATTGATTGGTGCTTAGCTCGTCGGGCAAAGAGGTACTCCGGGTCAGGCCGGGGACCTGAAGACCTTAGCAGGCTGTAGCGGAGACATTTGGAGGATCATGTCTCCATCTGTTCCCCGCTAGTGAGAGACTTAATCACGTGAGAGCACATCCATGGTTTTAATTGTTAGGTAATCCTGTACCTCTAGCGGAAACCTTTCCCGCTTGCAGGTTAGAGTAGTAAACAGAGACCTGCAACATTTCATTTACAGCACTAGCCGCCAAATCGCCTTGTCTCGCTTGACTCACGCAATTATTACCAGGGTGGCGGGCGGGCAGCCGAACCGCAAAATCGAGACACTAAATACGATCTGCCCTGACAAATAATAAGGGGAGGGGCTAAAGTGGAAGCACCCGTTCGCGCCGCAACTGGAACTGCCTGGAACCGGGAACCGAGAAGCTAGAGGCGTCGGCAATGAAGACAGGTGGAATTTGACGAAAGCCCATCATCCACTGACCGAAAATGGATCTTCTCGAGACACAGGTCAGCGACTTGCGCTCCTTCCTCGGCGCCGGAGGTCTGCCTTCTGCAACAACATCCACCGCTGCCACCTCTTCATCCCCAAACGCCATAGGTACAGCTGCTGCGGCTATTCGACAAGGAATGCCTGGCTCAACACCGGCAGCCTCTGGAGGCGCTTTGGGTCTGGGTTCAATGTCGGTGGCAGGGCTGACAGGTGGCCAGGGTGGGATGCCATCGAGTGCCGCCTTGTCGCCGCATTCATCTACTGGATACTCACTCCCGAATCCGAACCCTTACAACACTCACCACCACAGCCAAGTGCAACAGCACCTTCATCCGCTCCAGAGTCACCAGCGAGACTTTGGGTCTCACGACCTCGCTTCCGGTCCTATGAGGACGGCTGAAAGTACAAACCATGGGGGCCCCCGACCATCGATCGCTGGTAGCACAACCGCCTCCCTCACCAACCCTCATGATCCCTACCGTCGCAACTCGTCCGTGTACTCCCCGCGCGGTGACCATTCCGCTCAAAATGACATGAACCCCATGAACTACGACTCCCCGGCAGCACAGTCGGATACCCAAGATCACCCTACCAGAACAGTATCTCGGAACAACAGCACTACCTCGGGCAGTGCCGCTAAGCGCAAGGCTGGCGATGACGATGGCGCTTCAAGCTCTGCTAAGCAACAGCGGAGTAAAAGAAACAGGGTGCGTAGCATCTCAGTCCATATGCCTCATCCAGTCCTACCTCCTCTCATCTTTAGCATGTGGAATGGACATCTTAGCTAACCTCAAACTCGCTCGTAGTACATTTCGATAGCATGGTATGGTCACCTCGTTCCCTTTCCATTTCCTGTATTTACCCCCAAAAAGACTTTGATATCGGGACAACTTCCTTCCCTTTTGATATGTGATTGCTGACCGCGGTCCTCAACATCCGTAGCAACGAGTGCAAGCGCCGCAAGATCAAGTGCAATGGCCAAACCCCTTGTCAGCGATGCGGCCATCTCAATCTTCAGTGTCTCTATGCGCCCAACTGTTGCTCGCACAGCCTCAAGGATTCGGACGAGTTTAAACAGATGGCCGACCAGGTGAGCCGTCTTCAGGATCAGGTCGAAACTCTCTTCAGCAACATGAGTGCCTTGCGCCAGGAAGCCCTACGTCTCGCCCCCATTCACGATCGCATCTTGCCACCGCCTTCCGCGACAGTTACTCCCTCGCCATCGACAGCCTCCATGCCCCAGTTTCCTAGGCCTCTCGCCCCTTTGCGACCACCATCGACGTTTAATGGACCGACCAGCATCGCCTTTACCATGGATGTGGCCAAAAACACCCTGCACAACATGGGATACGCCGGTGCCAGTGAGGCACTCGACGACAGTGGTGACAGTGGCGACGGCAACAGCGGCGCACAGGCCGAACCGACACCGCGGACATCACCGACACCACTACCCCCGATGCAGCCATCCCCTAATCAACGACAGATCGATCCACTGTGGGAGTTTGACAAGGACGAAATGATCCGACTTTGCAATCTGCACGAGGAGGAAATCAGTGTCATGTATCCTGTTATGAAGATGGAGAGCACGATTCGACATGCGACCGAGGTCTCTGAGTGGATGGAAAAATCGAAAAGACAAAGCTTGGTGCCACCGGCAGGCCAAGGCGAGGCTTTCACCGACGACAGGTCGCTTCTATTGAAGATTGTTCTATGCTGTGCCTTGGTTATTGAGGAGCACGGAAACAGCGCCAAGGCAGCTCGGCTGTACGAATCCATCGAGGCTGTCACCATGAAGACGTTGATGGGTGGGCTTGACGATGTCGTCAAGTTACCCTATTTAGCTCTTGTCGCCGGCTACAAGTTCTTTTCTAACGACGAGCTTGCGGCCTGGCGTATCATGGGCCAACTCATGCGGCTATGCTTCGAACTGGGTCTCCACCGGCGAGACGGAATTGATAAGGTCACTGACCCTCAGGACAGGCGGAACGCTATTAACACGTTTTGGATCGCCTATGTGCTGGAGAGGAGGTGGAGCTTCGCCACTGGCTTGCCCTTTGTGTGCGACGATGCCAAGATTGACCCAAAGCTGCCCTACCCGGTAAGACCGAGATACCGAAACTTTTTACATTCAAGAGCCCCGCTGACCATCTGGCACAGGACGACAACCCGTTCTTGCTGGCCATGATCACCTGGTCCAGGTTGGCTGCCAAGACCTGGAAGTTGGTGGATTATTTCGAGCCGGCCGTCATCCGTGAACTTAAGCCCAGCGACTTCGAAGAGCTGGACCGCAAGATCATTGACTGGTATAGCAGTATCCCTGAAGAAATCCAGATCAATTCGCCGCTTGAACCACTCAAGAAGCCCATAGGGGATACCCAACGCCTCCAGATCTGGACCCGACTGAGGCTCAACCAGGTGCGTTGATCTAGCCTAGAGGGCTTCTTCGAAAAGATCGGTTGCTTACTCCTTTCTCTTAGATACGCATCTGGCTGTATACCCCAATACTGCACAGCGCCATCAGCATCGCCGAGAACTTGCAGTTTGCGTGCAGGGCCGTCGACCTAGCCAAAGAGACAATTCATTATCTGACAGCTCTCAACGCCACCACGAATATCTACCGCCGCATGCAAATGTTCGGCCACCAGTTCCTCACCTCCGCCATCGCCGTCTTGTTCCTCGCTTCAACCCATGCACCACTCCAATTCAGCGCCTCCTGCCGCAAGGAATTTTACATGGCTCTTGAACTGGTCAAGATTATGTCGGCAAAGTCATGGGTGTCGCGACGGATATGGCGCACGATTGGGTCCCTAAAGAAGTACGCTGCTCGGTTGGGAATGGAAGAAGACAACTCGCACACTTCGAACCCGACGACCCGCAACAGCACTATGGCCAGGCCACTCGGGCGCTTCCAAGACAACGCTGCCGGCGGTAGTCCTGCGAGCAGTGTGTACAGCCCTGGCACCGCAACATACGCCATTTCTCAAGGGACCAGAGGCGGCGGACTTGCCTCGCCTGCCTCAACTCCGGCGGCTCATCAGAGCCAGACCCAAGGATCGTCACCGCAGGATGACCCGACCAACGGGCTTAGGCTACATACTGAGATGTCGCGCATCTTTGAGCATTGGCAAGGTGGTCTGGCGCCGGGACGAACGCGAGTGAATCGGATTCACTCACCCGATGTGTCTTTGGGCGGCGCTGGAGGCGGTGGACACTCTTCCAACCTGACGAGCTCTCATGATGTTGGTATGGCTGGGAGGGCATCCACGGGTAGCCCTGCGTCTTCTAACGGGGCTGGGGTGTACCAGCAACTGAGGGATATGTTCTAGATGTGGAATCTGAGGTTGTTAAGCTTGATGGCGACTGCTTTACCGTTTAAAAGAGTCATGTACATGATACCCATAACATTGGATAGTTCGAGAGTTTTGAATAGGTAGTAATGAACATAAGTCCGAGCCGAGCTGCTCCTCGGTAAAATAGTGCAGCTTGCAAATCAGATCAGCGTGAATCCATATCCGAACAGGAAGCTCTTTTTAACAAGATGAAGCATGTGGGTGGATGGTCCGGAATTTGGCAGTTAGACCGGAGTTACCCCTAACTCCGGATCTTCTGCTTTGGATTCGGTTCCTTGTATGTGATCAGAGGGTAGCACCTGCAGATTGCTCTACATACAGCCACACGGTTAATGCACAGCACTGCATCGATTACATCAGCCAAGTGCAGGGGGTCAACTCATGCATTTCCCCCAAACGTCTTCCACTCACTCGGACATTCCTCTGCACCAGACAAAAACATCACCAACTCCAGTCCGAACCGCGCAGCATCCTGAAAACGGCAAGCGACAGTAAGAATGGCCACCACTGCCAAAACAGTAGTAGCAACAGGTGCTTCATCCGGCCTGGTCTGTACACTACCCAACCCCTCCATGTCCCTCCTGCTCAACCCCTCCATGTGACCACGTCTGCTTCGGCACTGCACGCCCTTCCCTCCCTCTTCAGTCCATGAACATGAACTAACACCCCCCGACATCGACACAGGGCTTCCACGTAATCAAGCATCTCCTATCCCAGACCTCGCAGCCGTACAACTTCATCCTCGGCGCCCGCGATGTGTCCCGCACGCAAAATGCATACCGAGGTGCATTCCCCGAGTCCGGGTCCTTGGACCCCCACTCTCTTGAGATCCTGCCGCTGGAGCTGTCTGATCTCAAGTCTGTCAAGCGTTTCGCCGATCAGACGCTGGAAAAGCTCGGCGAGAAGAAGCAGGGCATTGACTACCTGCTGCTGAATGCTGGGATTACCAATGGGGCTGGGACTGAGAAGCCTGGCCCGGGAGGGAGTAAATGGTGTGAGGCGTTGGTGGTAAATCATTTGTGTGAGTTCCTTCTCTTGAGTCCTCGGCCTGAGTACCCCATGTCGCCACCAGACACTGCTTGATCGATCGGGTCTAAAGACACATGTAGAGAGAGGGCTGGAACTAACTACGCTACTGAACCAGCCCAACATTACCTAACCCACCTCCTCCTCCCCGCGCTTCTCCCATCCGACAGGACCGATACCACCGATAGCGAAAGCCGCATCGTCGTAGTCTCCTCGGGCGCCATCCGCCGCGTCACGGACCCAAGCACGCTTGAGAAGGATCTCCTGGCCGGCTCGGGTAAGGATGGAGACACGGTATACGCCGAGACCAAGTTCGTGCAGTTGCTCGGGGCGCACTGGTGGCGAAGAAAATTGAATGAGACGAGATGCAAGGTAGTGGCGGTTAGCCCGGGACTGATTCCCGGGACGGGCATTGGAAGGGGGAGCGGGATGGTGTTGAGCATGGAGATGAAGGATGCTAAGAGTGTGGAGGAAGGTGAGTTTCCGATTCTCCATGTTTTCTTCGGTGTTGCCACAAGCTACCTGCATATATAAATGTGTAAAGGGGGACTGTGGAGGGGATGCACGGAGGCTCTGATGCATATGAGTCAATTACTAACAGAGGAAAATAGGGGCGCAGAGCATCCTGCGGGCTTTTACGCGGGATGATTTCCCCGAAGATCCGGATCGTATCTTCTTAACGAGCTGGGGAGAGTGGTGGGATAGCGAGATGATTGGGAAGACGCTGGATAAGGAACTCCAGGATCGATGGTGTCCTGAGAAGGAGGAGCTTGAGGCGGAAGAGGGTTTGAAGGGCTTGTAGTTTTTGAAGAGGGAAACACGACAATGTCTACAGGTATGTTCCAGTTTGCTCAAGGATTAACTGCTCGCCACAGTCCGTTTATTCTCTGCAGTTCTTCATGCTTTCCATGTAGTTGGAATTTGATCTGTTCCTCTAGCAGGGTACACGCGTCTTCACCACTCAAACGGCCGTATACAAGTGCATGTCCAAAATTTATGATATGCCAGTCTTCTTTTCCCCAGTCCGAAGTGGACTCACAACGAGAGTTGTACATGTAAATGTCGGGACCGACGGGTACAGACCACCCAAGGCTCCTACCCAAGGCTCCGCTATGGAACCCGTGATGGAAATCGATGGCAATAGCGACACACTTGCGTAGAAGGCACTCCCTGCTGTCAGGAAGGAACTTGAAGCTATTACAACGGGAAGGAAGACAGCGATACGAAGGAAGGAAGTCATTCCCAAGATGGCCGACGGAAGCTGGGTTGGTCACAAGGATTCACGTGCATCTATTTATCCTGGGCTTCCCCTGTCCTTGGGAGTCTTCTTCTCTTCTCCATCATCATCACACTCTTCATACAATCAATTGGTTGCTTTCCCATTTTCGCCTGACAACAAAGGTGCGCGGACAAAAAAGCTATGCACCGCATATCAGCATCTTCGGGTTGAGATTCATAGCCACAAGCCGACCTAGATGTGTTAGATTCCCACTCAACAATTCTTTTCTGTATCAACTACATTACCTTAACCTTATCGCTACCTCCAAACTCTCCCAGAAAATACTCCCGCCATTCGTCGCTACATCCGCAACCACCTTTTCCTGCGAACTCGACTTGAAATCTCTTGATCCCAAAATTTCATCATGGGTCCGAAACTCATAAAGGACGAGGTGTTTGGCGTTGCCGGGGATGCCGCAATATTGGAAAAGGAAAACACCCAGACGACTATACCTAGGGCTGTTCAGCCGCAACAGACCCCCGAAGGTAAGGCTTTGCCCCATCAAGGATCTATTCTTCGATTCATAACTAACACGATAACTAGTTCTGGATGTTGGGCAGAAGGAAGGGCAACTTAGCCAGCCTAAATTGCCGCCCGAGATTCTGGCAATGATTTTTAGATATCTTGTGCCGGAACGTGCGGCCGCCACCGCGAACAAGCGGCCCTACGACAAGCTTTCAAGCTCCGCTTCATACAGAGGTCTGATCAACGTCTCCCCAGCCGGTAAACACTTCCATAACTTGGATAAACCACTCCTCCTTGAGAACGTGGTCCTTTCCAACTGCCGGAATATGTACAAGTTTTTCAGAACGCTTGTGCAGGACCCAGAAAAGGGGAAGCATATCAGACACCTCTCCCTTGATTTCCCGGTCAATGATAGCGCGCGTGAGGCCGCCCTCACTGGAGAGAATTGAGGTGTTATATATGCCCTTTGAGGGAAAGGGGTCCGCAGAGGCCTTCCATACCCTGGAGCAGCGCTGGATCGGGGTCGTCAATATGTTGGGAATCAGCTGGGTGATTAAGCCGTTAGGTTGTGCGAGGAGAAAGTGACCCTCCCTCGCCGAGGCCTGAGGATAGGAGCCGGACTAAGAAAAATGCATGAATAAAGCGTGGAATGCTCCTCCTGTCTTCTTTAAGAGATAGGACTTTTGTTGGTACCCAAGAACGCATTTTTGTCCGTTATAAACGGTTCTACATCCTGTCTATATGACCAACTGTCATGATATTTACCATATTTGTCCTCCGGTGTGATATGTTTTGTCAGGATAAGAACGGCTCCATGGGATCCACGGGACAAAATATTCGCCCTTCTTGGGGTCATCACAGTGGCTGCAGCCGCGCCTCCCTGCATCGTCAAAAGAAACCCGCGTTGATTCCAAGCGCTGAGGGCCAGCTTCTCCATTTGACCCTCCGCCATTCCTGAGATCTTCCTGATCTTCCGCCTGGGGTTGCGTTTTTGATCTGGGACTGAGCAAAGTCGTCAGTTGCTTGGAGGATGTCGTTATCTGCCTGGCTTCTGAATACCGAAAGGGGATGGAGTTTGTAAAACTCAAACCAAGCGGAAAGAGATGTACGTTTGAATTTATAGACCTATGCAGGTAGTCAAAAAGCGTGCTTTGGGAGAAAAAAAAAAAAAAAAAAAAAAAAAAAAAAAAAAGTTATACCATTCCAGTCCAGAGCACATCACATCGCCTGTCTACCAACTGTCTGCTTCGGCTGTAACGTTTGGCGAGGTCCACGATGCAGTGTAGTGTGTGGGCGGTGTCACTCTTCTTCGCTTCCTCAGCCAACCCATTAGGCTTCATGTTATCGATGGAAGTATAAGGTGAAAACTTCTGACGTTCGGGCCCGTTGGTAGTTTAAGAGTGTCTCGTGATACCAATACGAAGGAAGGGAACGCTCGCCATTTAAGCTTGAAATAAGCTGTCTTTTTTTTTTTTTTTTTTTTTTTTTTTTTTTTTTTTTTTTTTTTTTTTTTTTTTTTTTTTTTTTTTTTTTTCTTTTCTTCAGAGAGCCCATAGTGTGCATGTCACCATCTCAGCCCCCAATGAAGTAAGACGGGGCGACAATTCGGTGATGAATGATGACGGGATGCCTTTTTGCTGTCATTAATATGTATGATGGCAGACGGGAATGTTGATGATCGGTATTCCGGCACACCCAACCCACCGCCAACCAACCCTTCTACAGTGGAGATGCCGAGCCCTTTTAGCCGTGTCAATAGTGGAGGCTATACTGGCTGGGCGCTGTCATGTGAATAGGGCCGCCGGAGTACAGGCCGCACTACTCTACCCGATCCGGCATCCCGGGTGTGACGGGTGTGACGGGGTGGTTGGGAAAATTTCCATCACAACATGACATAACATGTCTTCATTTGGGAGTGTGAGGGAGCTTACTACTATCATTATCGCAATTTGAATCCCGATCCTGCACAACAAAAGCTGTGGCGTGTCAAACCAAGATCACGAGCTGAGCACACCATCCGTATTTTGTAATATTGTCCTCATTCGGTATGCAGTACCAGTGGGTGCTGCGGGAGCGGAATACGAGATACTAAATAGCTCCAGTAAGGTCCCTAACGGCCCCTCCCACCCCCCGGATTGGGGGAACGCCAAGGGCCCCCAAAGGTGGTTCCTGGTGATGATGGCGTTCCGCTGTTAGCTGTAGCTGACTAGTTGGCGTTCGGAATACGAAAATCGCCATGTTTGCGCCATGGGCGGAGTCTGGTTGGAAAATGACTTTCCGGTGAAAAAGTTTGCTGTTGCGGGCTGGGGATGATCGGGAACTCTGGGCTTGGTGGTTTTGTATAAATGAAGGGCTGATCGACGAACAAACGTTTGTGTCTCTCTTCTCCTCCATCTATCTCCCTTCCGATTTGTGTCTCACCAGATTGACAGGAAACGTGCATCAACCTCAATCAAGTTTTTGTGTGACAAGACACCACAGTTGGTCTCGTTTGACAACAGCAGAACATCCGCGGACCTTTTTTTCAGCTCCACCGTCCGCCATCGTTCTTTCCCAGACTTGAACCACTTCAAAAAGTTCAGTCCCACCAACACCACACATCCATCAACGTCTTCCTCACCACCACACCACCACCAACCAAAATGAAATCCACAACCACCACCCTCCTCACCGCGCTCAGCGCCCTCGCCGTCTCCCCCGCCCTCGCCGACTTTGACGGCTTCTTCCGCTTCATCGGCGGCAACGCCATCATCTCCGGCGAGCGTCTGCGCCTGAACAACTCCATCCCCTGGATCTCCCCCGGCGTCTCGCACGCGCCCTACAACCCAGCCGACCACTACTCGCGCATCTACATCAACGACACCACGCCCTCTCTCCTCTACGTCGTGCCCACCAACCCCCACCCTCCTCCGGTGCCCGGTTACTACGCGCTCTCGGGCACCGAAGGCGTTCCCGATGCGTATAGGCTGGTGCAGACTTATCGCCCAGATGAGGAGGGGAGCGTGAATTTGTATAAGGATTGGAAGGTTAAGAAGGCTTGTGACAAGGCGAAGAACGAGACGAGGGCCCTACTGAGGTATGGCGCTGATTTGTATGGCGAGTGGAGGTGGATTGCGGTTAGGGAGATTGGGTATACGGGTGCGGAGCGCTGGGTGCCTTGGTGGGTCAAGCCGAGTGAGGCCAATATTGGCAACTTGACGGCGTGGGATTACGATGTTGCAGATTTGGAGCTGGTGAAGGCGGAGGGGGGTGTGAACTCGAATGCGCCGGGAGGTGTTGAGGAGAATTAAGGGCACTGGGGTTGGCTTGGGCTTGGAGAGGGAAGGAAGGAAGAAGGAAGTTTGAGGATAAGGCGGTGACGAGTTTGAAGAGAAAGGCCTGAGAGGTGGTGGACTCGGAGCGTTTGGCGTTGGGGTGAGTGCCCCCTGGGGAGGAACTAATTGGGTGTTTACGTTCCAGTCAACGGGCGGGTTGGTCTGAATGTTGGATGACCAACCGCGCGTTTAACATATCTTCTTGCACATAGTTTTCAACCGCTCTCGCGGTCTTCAACTTCATTTCCTTCAATTCTTCAATGAACCCCATACTATCATTTGCCCTTGTTCGCATCAACAGGCAATCATGTAGCTGAAGTCGATATGCTTTTTGTCATGGTGGTATCGTTCCGCTGCCTTTGGATTTGAACGGAAAAACTCTTCAGCTAAGCACCGAAGTTCTAACTCTGGGTTGGCAGTATTATTGTTTTTCATTTCGAGGAGCTGGGCTGTGTCTACAAAGATAATCTTGTTGGACAAAAACATCGAACTGGATACAGAAAGGGGATCTTTGACAGTATAACCGGAGCGAAAAGGAAGGTGAAACAGAAACATGACTGATAAGGACACGAGTATCGGTTGTTCGTCTTTCAAGCAAGCCGGCAGTCAAGCCTCCAGTTTCCCCCGCGCCGCAAGCCCCTCTCGTCTTCGCCTTCTTCGACCTGTCTCATCCCGTCGACAAAGGAAGAATGTCTGGTCTCGAAGCTCCATGCCCAAGCTCGAAGCTTGATGTCTTTATCCCGTGGACAGCATGTTATCCCGTCGAACAGCATCAGCCTTAGAATTCTCGTACCCTGGAAAACCATCAACATCCACGGCCTTCACAGAACTCGTCCTCAACCCTGCACGGAAGACAGTGATAGCACGACAAACAGATCAACCACAACAATGACACCACCCGTGTTCGATGCCGCACAACTAGAGGTACCGAGCATTTTGGGTATAAAAACGGCACCATAACCCCAGCCTGATGTTCTCCCTTCTCTCTCAGCACCAGCCTCGACAGAAAGCCATTCGAGACAGCAACAAGGACATAATCACAGACAGAGCTTTCCCCCAGCCAGCCCTTCACTAGCTTACCCAACACCCAAAATGCCCGAGAAAAAGCTCACACCCAGCTTTATGGTGAGGCGGATGACTGCCCCCGATCCGAACAAGAAGAAGGATGAGGGCAATAATAAGCAACAGGACAAGAAGGAGGGCCAGAAGAAGGACGAGAAGAAGTAACATCTCTGCTCTTTTCTCTACACAGCGGCACTGAAAGAACGACATCCAATGTATTCCATCGATAAGACAGAAAGGAACAACAAGACCAACTCCAAAATCAAGCGGAAGGAGAAAAAAGAGAAAAGAATGAGAGAAGAAAAAAAAAAAAAAACAAGAAAAAAAGAAATGCGCGGTCCGGGATTCGAACCCGGGTTCTTACACTACTTCATTATACTGCGGATTGCCAGTACGCTCCTGCCTCTCACATTTTGTGTGGTGGGTCCTCGGATCTGCCTCACCCTCAGCAACAAGTTTTGAAGTGTACGCGTTATACCACTACGCCAACCGCGCTTTTTTGGTTTGTTGAAAGTTGCACACAGAGACCTAATACATATACCACGAAGGAAGGAGCCCGGGTCTCTGGTGGGTACGTATCTGCTTGTTCGGCCTTTCTGTACGTGGTGGCCTTGCTCAGGTCCTGCCTGGGTTTGTCCCCCGCGACATGGCAACACGCCGTCCCGTTTGCCAGAACGTAACCGCTCAAAGTAGTTAGCCCAGTCTATGAAGCCTGACTGCCCCTCTTTAGCGCTATATCGTCGTTTTCTTCTGATGTTCTTTGGTTCGTTCGACTCCATCACCACCAACGCCGTCACCCACAACGAGGATACATGCAGGATCAACGATACCGAAAATCGGCTGCAGCATAACAGCGAAGTTGATACATCAACTGCTCTTGTACAGTTGCGAAACTCTAGTTCCTTCTTTTCTTTAGGTACATTTATTTGGAATCTCTCTGCCCTTTTCTATTCCCCGCCAGACGCCCGACGCTGCCTCCCAAGCCCTACCGCATCCACTTGCCTTTAGTTATGTTTCGAGTAATAAGAAATATGAAGCATGTTCTGCTCCCTTCACCGTTTTCTCGTTGGTATCGTATCCCCTTGTTCGTCGTGACCAATTTTGCGTTCTTGATATTGTGGAAACTTCCCGTCATTTTGGAAGCTTATCGTATACTCGAGGCGGACTTGAGAGCATTTCCCTTCCCTTGATGTGAAATCCATCGTCTTTCTAGACCTCGATTGTCCTACGTTGCGAGTAAGTAAGGTATGCTCCAGCTCAACAGAGGCGGTTGGGCAGTGGGAAAATGGGCGATTTTCCCAAGACACCGGCCGATGCTGCTGATGTTACTGAAAACACGCTCAATAAGCGCAAAAAAACAAATCGAATCTGCTTCGTTGTTTATATCATTTCTGGGCTTTGGTCCAGCGGTGACTTTGGTGTTTACGGCCAGCCGGGTCAAACAGCCGAGAAATTACGGCTGGTCGAGCGCTGGAGATTTGTCGGAAAGTCAGAGAGTGTTCCTTATTTAAAGGGGAGACAGTAGGGGAAAAGGAGATTTCGCGGATTCCGTCTTCCATAGGCCGTGATGGTGGGAGAGATTCGAGTCGGCGTGGGAAATGCGCCAAGACCCGAGATGCAAGGCACGTTGAGAAACCCAAAAAGGAATGCACCGCGGATGTTATTGCGCTAACACCGTTAGCATCAATTATGTAGTAGCTAGGATAACGCGGCATCTAATCCAGTGCATGCACCTCCCTTCGGGTCTTGCCTACCCGGAGAATTTCCTCCACCACCAGACATCGAAAGAAAGAACGACATTGCAACAGAGTTTTTCGAAGTTCCGCACAACAACAACGACGACACAACACCCGACTTTCCACGCTCGGATATGATATCTCTCCCAACTGACGAGTCTTCGCTTCCGCATCGACAACAGCGCCACCGCAAACCTGCCCCAGACACTCCACCGTTTCCCGATATTACCAAGACCAGTAGCCTACCGCAAGGCGTACCGATTAAGATTGCCATTCGAGGTCTACGACGACGAGGATATACAGGGGCATCTCACAGTTTGCCAAATCAAGAGGACACGGAGCGTGGAGGACCAATCCGGATGGCGATACCTAAAAGAAAGGCGACGAGGAGCTCGGCTGCGGTACGGTGTCGGATACCTAGTGCAATGGCGAGGAGGACTCGACAAATTATACCCCGCCTGTTGGCAACTCAATCCAACGCGGTATCTTCCTCCTTAGGAATATGGCTCTCCGTGTGCTGCCGCACCGATATGGGCGAGCTGGACTATGAGATTTTCGACGGTCGAATGCTCGATCTACATCTGGCTACGAACACCCTATATGCGCGCAGACTCAACGTTAGGTTACCAGCAAAGCTTTCTGGCCATGCTTTGTTGTTCATCAGTCACCCGTCGCAACACCCAGAACTCACAGATCAAGCCTAGTATCTCCGGTCTACATGTTTGAGATCGGGCATGGGTCCGACAATCGCAAATGTGGGCGGCGGGGTTCGTCTGACGGCAAGCCCAGAAGTATTTTTACGGACATATCATGGTTGCGGGCAGGCCGTCCGGCAGCTCAATCTCGTCACCGTGCCTGTCTCCCTCTAGCTTGTCTCAGCCGTCTCCCATATTGCGTGACTGCAAGATGGAGGAACGATCTAGTAGTGTCAACAGAAAGGTCACCAAAGCCGTGCCTTGGAGCGCTGCAGCTGGTGGATTCTGACCCTCTTACCGACTTGGAGAAGACCGACGACTGGAATTTGAAAAATCTTGTGGTCATAAGATTTGGGACGAAGGAGTGGGACTACGTGTTTGAGCTTCAGGCAACAGTATTGCCAGTTCTTGAATAGGACTGGAAGGCAATTTGGGCTTTTGCGTTCCCGAGCAGGTGGGAAAAGGAGAGCAACAGCGTCACCCGACTACAGCATAATTTTGAGCACAAAGTGCTATGTCCAATCAGGGGACTTCTTCTCTTCGAGGTCAGGACGGGAACCGGCAGTCACTACAATCTGAACTCAACGTCAACAATTTCTCAGGATTGGTGTCCGACAGAAAGCACACACTCGAATCTGCCGTTCAAGCACCTTCCTTTCCCGAGCTTGAGCGGTGCGTTCTTCTAATCACTTTACCGTCGCAACAATCAACGCGTACCTGTATACTCGCATCTGAGGTCTCAAACACCACCTCCATCCTACTACCTTTCCTTCCTTCGTCTATTACCCCGCGGTGCTATGAGGCTTCTTGTCGCGTGATTGTAAATATTTGCGCGCACTCGTAAGTACCTTATCCCCTTGCCTGGTCCCTTCAGATCTTACAGTAACCAGCGTGCTAACTGATGGTAGCTTCAAGAGCAAGATCGTCGGCGGTCACCTCCGCGCACCTTGAACATTCCAGCCTCTTCTTGAGTAGAGCGGTTCTTGGGAGTCGAGGTGATCAGCGCAGCTTGAATACCATCAGCTGCGAACCTTCTTTGAACCACATCATCGCAAAAACAACAACAAGCCTCTTACCAGTCCTCCAGAGCTCGCGGCACTCGTCTCCATGCGCCGTTCCACCTCCAAGCGCAACCCCATATGAGCACTGTTTATTCCAGGATCAAGAGTCTCGCAACCAGGAGCAGATAGACCGTTGTTTGTCCCGACCTCAGCAATAACCCCAAGTTACCATCGCCCGTATCTAACCTCCCATCACCATCATATGACACCTACCTACCTCTAACAACCACCATGGGCCGTTCAAAGTCTGCTCTTCGCGCCTCTCGCGAGAAGAAGGCTGCGTCCAAGGCTGCGGGAGTCAACCCCAACAAGCGCCTTGCGATGGCCTTGAAGGCGAAGGGAGCCCCTCGTGCTATCTGGAACCCATCGAGAATGTCCGCCACACCTTCTCCCTCGAAGCCTGAACCGGCTTCTCGCAAGGTCAAGGCTGAGCCGAAGTCCTCTGAGCCGTATTCTGGACCGACCCTTCGCTCGTCCATCACCTCCGCTACCGGCAATATCAAGAAGGCAGCCATTCAGAAAGTTAAGGACGAGCTGTCTTCTGGGTCGTCTTCTGGACCGACTCTTCGCTCGTTCACCACCTCCGCTGCCGGCAAATTCAAGGAGCCGTTTTCCGGCCCGACTCTGAGATCTTCCAACACTTCCTCTGCGGGTAGATTCAAGGAGGAGCCGTCTTTCGGGAGAACTCTTCGCTCGTCCACCTCTTCCTCTGCCGGTAAAATCAAGAAGGCAGCCATTCAGAAGATTAAGGACGAGCTGGCTTCTGAGTTGTCTTCCAATTCGGCCTCTAACACCATCACGGTTGCGAATGGCTCAGAGCCTCAGGACGACCCTGAGGACGAGCCTGAGCCTGAGGAAGATGAAGAGCCTGAGCCCGAGCCTGCAAGGGCCCAAAGGACCATGGCTAAAGCCCGCTACGCCGACCATCACCATTGTGTCAGATGTAGCGTTTGGGGTTGGGAGTACCCGCCCCTGCATGTCATCGATGAGGAAGAGGAAACCTGTGATGCTGAGGCGGTGGTATTGGCATGAAGAAGTGGAGAAGTCTCTCCGCTGCCGATGTTGGGCGTTGTTGCATTTACCGTCGACAAGTTATACACCACATCCATGTTAACCATTTCGCCCTCTTGGGTTCACAGTCGGTGCTATATGGCAAGAAAAAAAGTCTACCACTTTCGGGTATACCGGTATATGCACAAAAAAATTTTTTTTTTTTGGAAGAAGGGCTGGAAAGTGGCAGCCTTCACTGTATCTACCTCTAGGCGTTTGCCTGCCCTCACCCTACCGAGTAGTAAGACTGCTAGTAGCAAGTCTGCTAGTGTTAAGACCGGCGAGTCTGGCAAGGTCATCTCCAAGAAGGTCGAGGTCAAAGTTGGCAAATCGTAAGGGGCCAAGTGCATGGCGGCAGTCCCAGTTGCGGTTTATATACCCGTATGTTTAATTCCAAATGCAAGTTCGAACTAACAGCTTTCTATCTCGGAGAGTAACAGCTCTTTTCCACTGTCTTCTTGCTGTTCTTTGCTTCATGCTCGTCACCCTAACTTCTCCGGCACGTTCTTGCTTCTGCGGAAGCGTGCCCCTTACCACAAGTCTACGTATCTGAGGCATCTGTTTACTCTCAATGACTACATCCTGAACGTTCGAAACCTTCCTGGTTGGATATTCATACCTATGCTTCACCCATTCCAAATACTTCACTCATAGTAGGATATCCGGCGAAAACCTGGATTATTCAGGTCTCTGAACCTCCAACCTTGACGTTTGGCTCGCGACCATGGAGCTAGGTTCACGAGGAGACCGTGGAAATGGTTTATCCTATAAGTTGAGCGGTCGACATGTCCTCGCTCCCAAGTATTTTCCCTTTTCAACTCCGGTTATCACAAACCGATAACCATCCACCTCAATCATGACTCCGGTCATTAGCAGCTCCTCTTCCCAATCTTCGGTCATTGACCGACACATACCTCACCTCCCAAGGTAGGCATATTACCCACAACCTAGACAATTCACATCATATCGCTGACCATCTACTCTAGGGAAGTTCGCTTTTCTTCAGTCACGATGCCAAGAACCCTCGCTACAGCACGCGGGCGCTGTCCCCAGAAGGCCGCTTTGAAGGAACAAGGCATTAACCCCAACAAGCTCCTCTCAAGCTCGCGAGTTACGCCGAGGCGTGTGACCGCCGAGTCCAAACCTCCCTGTCCTCGGTGCCGTCAGACCACCGAGAAGATCTTCCAATTTGCGCTCGGAGAAGTCCATGCTTCGGACAAGAGCCTCCACACCGAATATGTTTCCCAACTCCCGAAAGAAGAGAAGGCGGAAGCGCACCGCGAAGTGAAGCAGGAGGTTGTCGACAGGAAAAGGACCGCGGAAGAAGAGATCCCCACGAGGACGACCATGAAGAAGAAGATCGTCAAGAGGGAAGGGAAATGCTAAGCCTCTCCGGCTAGGTAAAGGTACCATAGTGGGAAAAACTCGCCTCTCTTGAATCACATTCAGTGTTAGATGGTGAGAAAGATAGCGCATCATGTTCGTTTATACTTGAGTATGTACAATACTATGTATGCCCCCGGGAGATTGAAGGACTGCAAACTGACGGCCTTCACTGTATCCACCTCTAGCTACGGTAGCTTAAAATCCCAGTGGCTTCACTGCTTGCCTGTCCTCACCATATGAACCTGGAAGCATTATTAGGATCTCTTCAATCTCGCACTTGGAATCTTGATTTCGCTACCAACCACCACCAGCCATTTACAAACCATGCCTGCAACCTGGACTAGGACTGAGGTTCAGTCGCGAAAGAATTTAAAGCCCATTGCCTCGCTGAACACAATAAGCACTGGCTTCTGCTTCCTCCAAGCACTGATGAGCTACTCCGTCCTGTCCTTGAGGCAACACTAGGTCACAGCGACATTCATCGTGAGTGCTGTTCTTGAATCGCTATTCTAAATGCTTTAGCATCAGCTACTTCATACCTCTAGCATGCTTGATATATGTCTTTACTAATCATTATCTTGTACAGACTGCTGCTTCGAAGAGCAGAACTTGCGCTTGGAGCTGCTTCTGCGAGAAAAACTTCCGAGTACGACGACCTTGCCTTCAACGACCAGGGCCACCACCGCAAAATATTTGCTCGAACACCAGACTCCGAAAGACACAATTTATAAACGGTAACTGCAACAACTAGAGGATTAGCAATCCTTGATTGATAGCGGTACATTTCTTACCAGTGATCTCCAAGATCCCGTCTCTCTCTTATTCTCAACAACATATTCGACAATGACACACTAGCACCATTACCCCAGCCTACAACATCAGGTCAAAATTTGTCTGTCAAGTGCTGTAATACAAAATCAAGATGGCAAGGTCGTTAGCCGGCCTCCGTGCCTCGCGCGAGGAGAAGGCCAGACTCAAGGCCCAGGGTATTAACCCAACCAAACATCTCGCGACCCGTGCTAAGCGCTTAGGCTTGAGATGTGCCAACCCGGCGCGCATGGAAGCCCCATCTCTTCCTAGCACAACTGCCTCATCCAGTCCATCGAAGTCCAAGAACGCTTCGTTCAAGAGTCGCCCAACCGAAATTGCCAAATCGAAAGGCAGGGCTAAGGTGACAAGCAAGGACAAGGTTCTCTGCAAGGTTAAACCCAAGGCCACGACTGGGAGCAGTGAAGCCGAAGACGTCCCGGCGGTGGAGTCTGTCACCACCGACGTTACGGCCGCCAAAAAGGTCAGGATTGCCGACATCATGAAGACTAAGACTAAGGATACCGGCAAGGCCAATAGTGGCAACCAAGGACTTGGAGTCGCAAAGTGACGACCATTTTATGACCGAGTTGTTCTATAAGAAAGTTCCCCGTGGACATGCCCAACCAAGAGGAGAAGACGAAGACGAAAGGATTTTGTCCCAATTGAACACCTCGTTGGGGCAGCACCAAGATATGTGCTTCTCCTAAGTAAGTCCACGATAACCCGCTTCCTTGCTTCTAATATTACAGTCCCTAATCGAGAATTTGCTTAGAAGTTACCGTATTTAGGAAACCGCGACCATGGCACCAGCAAAAGGATTTCACAACTCAAACATGCCCAGTCGGCGATCATCAGAGGCAGACCTCTTTGAAGGCTTTGTGCAACATGGGAAGAGCCCGAATGGGACTAGAGCCTATTCAAGAATGGGGTTATAGGTAAGGCGAGTAGGTACATTGGGGATTGTGAGGACATATGCCAGTCCACGCAATGTACGAGACAAAGGATGAAGAATCGGCCATGTTGTGGGAGGTACCCAAGGTATGATGGGTCACCCATCTTTGTGTAGTACACCTTTGAGTCGTCTGCCTTTGAGTCGTCCGCCTTTGTTTCGTCTACCTTTGAGTTGTCTGTCTTTGAGTGAGTTATCCGCCTTTGAGTTGCCCTGCGCCTTTGGCTCGTCCGCCTTTGTCTTCCACTTTCGAGTTGCCTTCAAGTCACACCTTCGAGTCTTTGCCAAGCGACCTATCTATCCCCTTACCAAACTCCAAGACGTATATAAACTCTATTGATGATGAGCACATGCAAATACCTCTACCATCTAAGTCTCGCCAATTCATCAACATTGCAAATTGTCTTCCCTTCATCTGTTAGCCTACAACCACAATGCCTAAGAGGACGCTCGCTTCCGCCCGTGGGGCGCACTCGGACAAGGCCCAGGGGATCAACCCCAACAAGCGTCTCGCAGGGAGGAATATTCGTACCGTTCCGCAAAGGATGACCGCGCAGGCCGAACCTTCAGGCCCCGGGGAGGAACCCGAGGAGGAATCTGAAGAGGAACCAGCAGCCAAGAAGCGCAAGACAACGAAAGCGGCGGGCGGGAAGAGGAAGAGGGCATCTAATGACGAGAACGAGAGGGAGGCCGAAAGATCTAAGAAGAAAGCGAAACCCGCCGCCAACAAAAAGGCTGGCAAGGGCAAGGGCAAGTCTCCTAAGAAGAAGGAGAAAGCGTCAAACAAGGCCAAGGAGCCCGAAGAACCCGAAGAACCCTATAATCCAAACAAGTTGTGGGCAGTCCGGGACATTCTTGCGGAGAAACGGGACGAAGACGGCAACCTCTTGTACAATATCGACTGGGAACCCACGAATGGTAGGAAATGGAAACCAACTTGGGTAAGTCCTGACACCCTGTTTCTGTTTTGTTTTGTTCTCATATGCAGTTTACTAATCACTATTGAGTGGTGTACAGGAGCCGGCCGAAAATGTTGTATCACCAGAGATAATCGCTGAATGGGAAGAGAGAAGGGCCCAGAGGGCGAGAAGTGAAGAGGAAGTTATGGCCGAGGCCGTAGACCCTGATGATATTGAGGTGGAGGAGGTGCCCGAGGAGGAGTTGCCCGACGAGGAGGTGCGCAGAGAAATTGTCCATGGCAAGAGGAGGGCAGGCCCAAAGCCGAAGACGAAGTCGAAGTATCCGGGGAAGAAGCTTGTCGCTATGACTGCTCCCAAGTAGGCAAGGTATGTCTACATCTATGATCGACCCCTTGCACCTACCTCTATCTTAGTGTGCTGGTCCTGACCGAAAGTTTAGGTAGCCTATCCAGGGAGCACAAGAATGGCGCCGCTGAAAATGTTCGGCCAAACTTCAAGTGGTTGTGTTGCGACCCAGCCTTTGTCTAATTCGAAGTCACCCGACCGGCAAATTTTTCTTTGTTCGATGGTGAAGGCTGAATGTCTGAAAGGCGTTTTACGGAATTGGAATGAGAAAGGAGCAATGAGGTACGACTCGAAGATAAACAGCAACATTGGAATTGTGAGCACATGTCACAGCCAGGCAATGTAGTACTAGAGAAAGGGAGAATGATGTCTGTGTATCATAACGAAGGGTGGGTGCAGGATGATACCCTACGTACTGTTTTTTTACAGCATATAGTATCTCATACCAATCCATTCACAAAACCATGTTCAATCACACCTCTATGTTGATTTCACTCCGTAAGTGTTTAGGTCAAACCTAGGTGGCACATAGCTTGTGTTGTTGGAGCAGAAATCATGAGTGTCCCAGGAGTCATCGGTCGCGTAGTTTGAGCCTGATGCATGAGTTTGCGGCATCAGAGTCATACCTGTACAGAAAACAAACATCGGTATCCCTTAACCCACGATTCAAATTGTGAATATGAATAATGACCCTGCGTTACCTGTTGTGCTTTTATGTCCTGCTCCCCTAGATATCTAGGTCTTCGAGTCGTTTCGTGAAAGTCAACGGGTCACTGCAGCATAATTTCTCTCTCGTAAAGAATTCTCTAGCGTTGAATCTACTACCTCCCTCATGAACGAATCAGATCAACTTATGTCCCTTTTGCCCATTTACAAAAGACACAACATGGGCAGGTCCATCGCCGGCATGCGCGCTTCGCGAGAGAATGAGGCCGAGAGGAAGGCGGCGCTGAGAGCACAGAGCAAGAACCCAAATAAACTTCTTGCGGCAGCGGCTCAAGCTGCAGGCAATCCTCTTGCTAGCCCTCAGAGAATGGGTATTAAGGCTGGAGCATCGAAAGCCAGCTCTGGTGGGGTCAAGGAGAAGACGGAGGAGAAACAGAGCGGAGATGTCGCCGCCGAGAAGGGCAAGGCCGTAGATGACGAAGAGGTGACCACCCAAACGCAAAATAAAAGAAGAATTAAGAGCTCCAGGATTGTTTCCGAGGATACAGAAAATGAAGAAGACGATGAGGATACAATCCAAGCCAAGAGGAGGAGGAGAGACAGAGGAGGTCGCGAGATGGTCGCCGGAAAATCCCAGGAAGACGAAGGTGCAGATGTCGATGAGGAGGTTTATGATTAGTGCTATAGTAGTCGCGGGTGCCAGATAATTAGTCTAGATACGTTATACTCTGTACGGGCACTTCAAAATGTGGTCGTGGCTAGTAACGCCGGGATCTAGAGACCGCATACAGTCAGGAGACACTCATAAATATTTTCCCAGTCAATTTTCTTCAGCGCAAGACAACCACAAGCCTAATCACATCTACTACACATTCCCTGTCCTAGACATTCAACTTCCAGTGCAGAGCAGATATCCGCCCCAGCAGAAAGTCCCCATCATGAACATCGGCAAACCGTATTCGACATAAAGAGTGAAGTGATCGAAACACCTCCTCTACAGGAAGCAGCAACCGCTGCTAGCGAACCTGTATAGAGAGGATCAATATCCTTATTTACCTCTACATTCACCAGCCCTGTTCTTGGTGCCCCAAACGTACCGAGAGTGGGCGTGACTCTGCGACCTTAACCCTTCATCCTTTGAAGCTTAAATACCTTCACTGTTCACTCTAGATCGCTTCCGACCTTGGAGGCTCCCTCAATAGTAGAGGTATTTAGAGCGCATCCCATCATTCCAGAGTAATTTCCATTCTGCCACAACCAGCATCTTCCACCCTAGTCCCAAGCAAACCGGACAATCACTTCCCAGGAAACATTCCATCTCTCCTCTCCAGCAGTGCGCGACCAAACAACCCAAGACTTTCAATGTATGCCACCCATATACCACCTCAAACTACCTTGAGCTAACGTATATAATCTCTAGCAAGCCCTTCTAGCACAATGGCCACCACTAAGAAGACGATCATTCGCAGCCGCAAGACCGAAAAGACCGCGGCCAAATCGACAAGACGCTTGGTCGCAATGACTGCCTCTGCGCCCCCCTCCTCCTCCTCCTCCTCCTCGTCGTCGTCTAGGGTCGAGACCAACAACAGCGCTGCAGTTGATTCTGCCTCCGATTATGGCAGCGCCACCAACGACGGCAACGTCACAAACCCGAACGACACCACCGATGTTGAACAGAACGCCGAGAAAGCTTCATCGAAAGACATCGACAAATGGAAGTCCAACACTGGCAGTGCCAAGCGTTGGCGCCTCGCCCAGCGACGTCTCGCGGAGCAGTCTGCGAAGCAAGAGGCCGAGCGTCAGACACCGGAGGAGGCCGCTTGCGCGGAATCTGTCAGACTCGCTCGACAGAATAGATCCGCCGAGCTTCATCTAAAGGTAAGTAATGGAAGCCACCATTACCTTATCTTACCTCATCTCAATGGACACGATTAACGTTGGCTGACAACCCGCAGGAGATGGTCGAATTTTGGAAGACACAGCCAGAAGTCGAGGTTAAGGTCGTGAACCTTAAGACATCTGAGCCAGCGGTGAAGCGCGAAAAGAAGTAACGTGTCGTACACGACAGAAAACTGGTAGAACGCGCTTACAGCTGGAAATGTGAAAGAATTCATGGATTTCTTTACCTGAATGGTTTTCGTCTAAAGCGAAGGGCTGAAAGTCAAGAGCGACGCGCCAACACTGAGTGATCCTAAGGCACCTACCTACACTACATACCTCGTAGGCTCCTTCCGTAACTGTCGCTCTTTCCAACTGGAAGTACGAAGGGTACCGCCAGCGTATGAACACCGACGTCCGGCGAAAGAAAAAAAAAATGCGTCACTGGTTTTCCCCCTCACTAGAGGTACCTCTTATCGGTCGATTTTTTCCACGGATGTTTGGCGTCACCCCCTTGATTGCCTTCATTACTCACCCTGGGTAAATTACGGCCTCAGGACTTTCATATCTTGTATAAGACCATTTACTATCCCGCGAATGTTTTGACATTTCTCTCCAAACATCATCTTCCACAAAGCCTTCCACCCCGCAGCACCCTCCTCCAACAACGTTCATATTCAACAACGTACGTGAATCATCCACCACCCACGTAAATTTAATCCCTTACTTACCACGTACTCTACGTCAGGCAAAACCATCTCAACAAAATGTCACCCAAGGAGACATCCGACCATGCTTCCAAGACCGCCGAACATGTCGAAGACGTGACTACCCCCACTGCCGGCATGACATATGTCGCCAGCCCGAAAGTCACTTTGACGGCGCTTGCTTTAGAAGTTCTTCGGGTGCAGATCCTGGAGAAGATCTTGAGGGAGATCAAGGACGAGGAGGCAGCTCCTCAAGTGAAGGAGAAGAGAGCTTCTCGCGGCGCGAAGGAGTGATTCAGCAGTCATCACTTCCATTTGTAATCGTCCACAACCAAGGTAAGACGCCCTTCTTTCACTGTTCAAGCAAGTTATCGACCGCTAACTCGTGTGGTAGAAGGAATCCTCGGTTCAACCCACTACGACAGAAGATGTTTTCTCAGCACAGCACGACTCGGCATAGATGGAGTGCCAGGAACTTTAGGTGTGCCTTAGGTGAAAGTCTGGAAGAGGGCAAGGAATCTGGAGAGGTTGATGGAAATATATTTGGGACAGCATTAGCATAGTTCTAGTGCGAACAGAGGGGTTAAAACCAAAGGACGATCTTACCTGACTATTACCTGAATATCAACTGATGCCCCCTAGTACACTTTTCCCCGAAGTTACCTTACCTATCGCCCATCCATCACCGTATAAAACGACTACCACTTTTTCACCGTGTCTTTTATCACCTTCCTCCAACCAAAATGACGAACAGCACCCCCAAGGGCATCCCCACTTTTATCTCGTGGCTTTTCCCAGAACCTTGAAGGGAGTTAACCACCTTCAGGTTTGGAAGTAGGGGCAGTAAATCTTGCATACATGTACCTTCACTGCCGCTTACCCCTTCACCGTCCCTCAGTTTTATTACGATTTTGGAGCCTCCCTTTTCCATATTTAAACCCATCCAGGACTCCCAGTTGGTTGATCTTTCTGTCCAAAACACCATCGTCGTCCAACTTCCACTTCCAAGTCCACCGACAGAAAGTCGTCCACTCCCCCAACTTACCACACTTAACTTCATCAATGTATGCGGCGCATCCAACACCTTATATAAAAGACCATCACTTACTTACCACTGCCATATCTCTAGTACCCTCCTTAAAACCAAAATGGAACCCAACAAGGTCACCACCGCCCCCGAGGAAACTCGCGCGGCCAGCGCGTCCCCCGCCCAGGAGACTGCTCTGAACAAACGTAAGACGCAATCACACCGATGATAATGAGTAGTCCAGAGCTAACAAGTAGAAAGTGCGCAACTTTTTTGTCAAAGAGGTCGAGAGCAGCTTGTCAAGCCACGATTGGGAAACCATTGCGAAAAAATTCATGCTGGCGATTAGGGAGGCCCAGGAGGCCAAGGGAGAGGTAACCGAGGAGAAAGCGACGGAGAAAGCTTGAGGTGCTTAAAGTCACAGCATCCGGTAGATTGGGCAGGTCAAGGCGCTTACAGTAGGGATTAATAAAAGCGCATCCAACCGCACTTGCGCATATAAAGTCGACCTTCAGAGATGCGTGAAACTAAACTAAACAGACAATAGCTCAACTGAATCATTAAGGGGTAATCATTCGAACTATCAGCCACTTGCTTTATAAGGTGTAATATTGAAAAAAAAAAAAAAAAAAATTTGAACCGCTAAGTGGTTATCCAATACGCCAAAAACAGACTTCCGCCGCCACCGACGCCGAGTATCCATTCCAACATCTCTTGTATTTGTGACATAAATCGTGTAATATGTGGCTCATGAAAGTCCAGAATCATTATCATGAAGAAGGGAGCGTATAAGTTATAGGGTATCCAAGAACATTTGAAGAAAGAGCGTATCCAAGTCTAGTCATAACCGACAACGCGTCTAGCCGCTAGCTAACCGTTTCTTCTCAAGTCAAGGTAGCCAACATAGCCTTCATCAACCTCGGCGGGGGACCTATAAACAAATAAGTCAGCACGTCTGTCTCCCACAACCCAAGAAATCACACATGACAAACGCACCGCAAGTGACGCTTTATCGGCGATTCCTCGGCACACTGATAGACAGCCTACCTCTCTTGTCCTTCTCAAGTCTCACGCCCTTTCTGGGCTCCTCGATCCTCTCGACTTTTTCCTCAAGCAGGACCACCTCGCCTGTGGATAGGCGTTCAGCCATGACGATATCGCCCCTGCTACCGTGCCGTTCCTTGCGGGCCAGTTGTCTCTCGAGGCGGCTGATGTCGGACTGGATACTCTCTGAATCGTACGAACGGCGGCGGCTACGGCTGCGGCGGCTACGGCTGCGACGGCTTCGACTGCGATGGCGACGGCTTTGACTGCGATGGCGACTGCGGCTTCGGCTCATGGTGTGACTTCTATCAAGAACCATCAACTCTTTGGAACTTTCTCTCAACTCTTTGGAATATTCTTCAGGGTGAGCGACGTGAACCACATGGGGGGCGTGTACATGTCCTCGTGGTGTGACAGTTGCGGTTGAGCAAGTGGAGCATGAGGTACCCGTCGTATAGGTTGAGTCGGTCCAAGAGGAGGCACTGTCCCATGAGCTGTAGGAGGAAGCCCGGGAAGGAGAGACTTCGCGGACCTGGACAGTCTTTGCGAAGTCGACTTGTTGATTCTGTACGGGCGGAGCCGCGTTCACCATGACTGGTTGGGTATATGTAGCTTGAACAGGCGGGTGGGTGTGCACGGTGGTAGTATGGACATGCGGGTGAGCATGCGTAGTGGTTTGAGTGTAGTGTGTTGTATGATATGGTGGCTCGGGAATAGTTGTGTCGGTGTATTCGATGATCTCCGTTCGGCGCTCTTCGTGCTCCTCAATGATATCGCCGGCACTCGAGCGAGAGGCTTGGATTTCAAGTTCAGCTTAATATGGTTAGCTTAAAGTCGATATCGACTGGAAAATGGGCATTTACCCTTCTTGTACTCGTCGCTCATTTTGAGCAGATGATCGATATGCCCTTGACCGAGAGCCTTCTGGATGATGGTAGTAGTGCCCTTGGACGAAAATGTTAGTAAGAAGTTGTGTTGGTTGAAGAACAGAGTTGTCAACCTACCTCCTCGACAAATGGATAGCCACTCTCAATGAGGGCTCGCCTCGACAGTAAGCGAGAAGGAATTCTTGTCTTTCCCTTCTTCGGATACTCGCTCTTGGATGTGATGGTGGTACCGCCGCTGCTACTCGAGGAGCTGCTAGTGCTGGATGCCACAGAGCTGCTTCGGCGGCTGCTGCGATGGCTGCGATGGCTGCGACTGGTAGCGCGCGAGTCCCTGCTCCGGTCTCTCCGGCTGCGCCTTGTGTGGATAACCTCCTTCTCGACCTCGCGCTCGCGGAACTTTTCTCCCCCTTGGAACGCGTGGAACTCCTCGTCACCATATCGATGAGGATCCGAAACTTGAATATCTCGGAAGTAGTCGTGTTCGGCGTAAACTCTTGGTGGAGGCAGCGCCCTGTGCCGGGGCAGAGGGATAGGTACATTGGCAGGAATGCGGTAGTCGGACCTCCTGGCTGGCGGGCCATACTCTTCGCGGTCGTAGAAGCCCTTTGGCTTTCGGTCATAGGTATCGACACTGGAAGTTCGTCTCATCATCCTAGCAGTAGGGCGTCTTGGGGGAGATGGGCTGCGGAATCTTTCTCTTTCGGGAGATGGCCTTCGGCGGGTGAAGGAGCTTTCGGAAGGAGACGGCCGTCGGCGTATAGTAGAGGGAGGGCGGGGAGTCTCCATATCGTCGTACAAAACACGGCGTCGTTCACGAATAAGGAGTTCATCGTCCTCTTCCTCGTCGGTATGTGGGTGACGGGCTCGGCGGTCGTGCCTGAAGCGTTCGTCGACGGAGTGGTCCCTTGGTGGAGGTACACGACGGCTCTGGCGGAAATAGTCATCATCGTCGTCTGGGTTGCGAGTTCGGATAGGAAGGGCTTCGAATCGGTCGCGATCAGGGCCGTGGCTACGCTCAAGGGTCATGTTATGTTCCCGTTCATCAAAGAAGCGATCTCTGTCCCATCGTGCAGAACGATCGGGACCTGGGGCGGTCCGACCCAGGTTGGGATACGAGGCTCGACCAGCCATGGTAGGGTAGGGTATGCTGATGCTTGTAGGTGATCGGATGCTCTTCCTTCGCTAGAGTCTACACTAAAGTCGAGCGTGGCGAAGACGACGGATGGGCTAATGTGTTGAGAAGGCGAAAAGATAGAGCAGGTGGGTGGATATTTTGATGGCACTCGGTCAGCGTTGAATGGCAATGTCGGGTGTTCCTGGGGATCAGGGCTGGTTTTGGTAGAATTGGGTGACAACCAGCGGCTAGCTCAGACTCGGAAGACATGGGACGAAGTTCAAGTTTGGACGAACGATGTCCAAGATGTTGGTCCTATGACGACAGTTGCATCAAGCTAGCGGTGGGGACAGCGTACCTAGGGTCTTGCTTTGGAGCCCTGTGAGTGGTTACTTTCTCACTACCACGCTCCGCATTGAATGGCACTCGTACAGTTTTTGTCCGCAAGGAACGCCGCTGTTTCAAAATGCTGAAGAGGGTCAGTTGGGTTGACCACAAGGGTTCCCAGAACACGATGGAATCGTCGTACAACAGTCACAGCTTCCACACCCAAAAGTGCGCCAAGATCATGGCCAGTTCACGATACAACTTCCCTCACTCCCGAAAGGGTTCCTCTCTAGTGTAGCGCTCAAACTCATGGGAGGGGGAACACAAGGTTGGTCTCTAGGCTATTTCGATGTGGAGGTTATCCAAGCGCATCAGGCTCAATTTCAGGGTCCTTGACAAGCAAGAGCCTTACGAAGCAGCCATCCGCGTTCACGGCTGGGCTGTTGCGGAATAAACTCTTTGCTCATTGAGTCGGGAGAGGATCACAATGCAGCTTGTCCGGATTGTTGCATTGCTCAGCATCCGCCTTATTTTCTGCCCTTGTCATGAATCACAGCCAAGGTGGACTTTTGGTATCACCGATGGTATGATGGTTGCTGTTAGTGGAATAGCTATGTAGAAGCATGCTCCCTAACAAAGACTATCACTTGCACTGGCATCCCGACAACAGACAGGGAGGATCCATGCCGCCGCTTTGCAAACCACAACCTCCCGTCCTGCTCCTATCACTCATCAATAAGCTCCGGAGTGCGACCCAAGCACAGCATATGTCCCTCTATCTTGTGAATGAGGGGATTCCGGGGTCGTCGCAGAGAATGTCTCACTCGGAATCGGGCATATCCGACCCTTGAGCAGCAGCTCGGCGCTCGGCTAACAAAAAAAAGCCAGCAAACCGAAGGCATCTCGACGCGAATGTGGACAAGACTTTTGTCACATTTTCAAACCTCCAATCGGACTAATTTCATCTGCCTCTTTCTTCAAGCTCACCGTCTGTTGCGAGGAGGTTCAAGTTTCCCCTTCTCCTCGCTTGCTGATGTCCGGTGAGAAAATTAGTCCACCGAAATATAGCTAGGGCTAGCTACCTGTAGTCATGTACGATGACGTCGTTGTCGTCCTTTCGCCTTTTTTTTTTTTTTTTGCAGCCCAACGCGACCACAACAGCCGAACGGGTTCGGCATCACGACAATCGCCAGCCATGCCATTGCCCAACCACAACAGCAGAGAGAGAAAAAAAAGTTGGTGATTCCGTATGCAAAGCGAAACACAAGGTAATGACCATGAATTTGGATTTTTAACCTCATTTCGTGGCCTGGAAGTACGTAGGGTCTGCCTGGCGCCGTACAAATCGGTATCGGTATCTCGATCTTTGTTGCACTTGCACCACTGCTTATGAAATGAGGGTTTTGTCCTCTGATATTACAAGAAAGTACATATCAATGAGTACAGTTCCACCAATTGCCTTACTGTTCGTGCTGAGATTATTTGTTTTCTCGAAAACAAGTCTCATTAATCGATTCGGTCTGTTACTTGAGTCGAGGTGCTCCAGTTGTCCGGTCCGGCCCTACACCAGGGCACACCGGCACGGCGAAGTGTGGAGTCAATTAAGCGGACCCTTCCGCTGTCACAGTAGCGGACAGTAAGGTAACTGCCAGGGTGTCCGGTGCTGGCCCGATGTTGCGGGTCTCTCTAGCTCCCGTCCGCTCGTGTTCCGGTAGACAACTCTTCCGTTGGCATCAGCTGAGTTGCCGTGCTTGTCCTCACCACACTTCCATCACCCACTTTACACAGACAGGCTCGTTTCTGGTTCTAACCACAAAATATTCGGTTGAAATCTATGTCGTGGTCTCGCAGCAGACAAACCACGGTACCCCGCCAGCCACAGGCACAAAGTTCGTTGTGGAATACCTAGCGTGCAACCACAAGACGCTGTGCTGCTAATACGCTTTCACGCCTCCAGTCCCACGTACCATGACTGTATGACTACCAACATAACATCGCAATTGCTTTTACACTGACACTGGCCGAGTTCGTGTCGTGGTGTACCGGCCTACATATCGCGAGCCCTCGCAAAGTCACAGCCCTTCAGGTTCTGCCCATAGACAACGTGTATTGGTGTGGTGTATGGGTGTTTGTCTTTCTCGCTTGAATCCCCTTCGTGTTCAGACCTGGACTCCACCACAACTCCAATGAGTCACCAACGTCACAAACTCCGTCCCAGCTGAAGCGATCTCATCGGAGTACCCATTTCAGCACCCCACCTCCTCGATCTATTCCCTCGTGAGGTCGCATCTCATGCGCCTACGACAGACCAGGGGTCCGTACCGGGGCGCCGGGTCTCTTGGTGGAGTCCGCCACATGTTCCTCACTTGCCTCCTTGCCTAGCACAGAGCAGCGGGGGCTTTGTGAGCGGCCCTACCCGTGATATGTGTCACTGGTGTTGCAATCCGTGCCCGTCCGTCATCCGAGTCCCGAGCCACTCTCTCGGGACTGGACTAAGAGCGGGCAGATCCGGCTCCTTTGTGGTCTCTTTGGATACCCCAACTGGGAGGGCAGCGGTATCGACTTCATGGGTGACTCCTATGACCACTCCATGTCACCGAGTCGGCGTTGCTGACTCCCCCGATTCGCTTACCCGTACAAATCCAGCGAAACACCAGTCACTTTGGTCATCAAAACTTGTAAAGAACAGAGGTGAAGGACATCCGGGTGGCGTTGTTACTTTCGTCTCCCGTTTATTTTGTCTATCTCATGCTCATATTTCATCAAGCATTCCCCCCTGATTAGGAACACAGTCGGCAATATTGGCCTGCTCAGTCATCCCCATATAACCCAATCAACCCCCTTTTTGCTCCCCAAACAGGGAGATTATAGTACTCAAAGAACTCCGGTGGATGTGAAAAATGACCCCAAACAATAAAAAGAAAATCGTCATAATGCCAGCATCGCTCCTCGTAAAAATCCAGGTATATGCCCCGTCATGCTAAAGGACAACTTCGATAGTCGAACGCTCTGCTTCCGCTTAGGCGACAACAGCGGGAGTCTGGAGCTTGTCCTGCTCGTGAAGGTTGAGGTGGAAGGTACGGATGATCGAATCGGCGTCGTCGATGGCGATGGGGCGCACGTCGGCAAGGGCCTTGATCTTGGCGGTACTGTAGAGTCATTGTCAGTTTTGAGTTCCAAAAATCTGCTGGAATGGAATTAATTTTGCACTTACCATTCCTTGACCTGGTCGTCGGTCATCTCGAGGCCAAGCTGGCCAACACGGGTCTTGACAGCGTTCCAGCCAGTCAAGCGCGAGGCGAAGTGGACGTAGCGGGTAAGACCGAAGTCGGCAGGGTTGAGAATCTCGTAGGTGCTGGGGTTGTTGAGGATGGCCTTGGCGTGGATACCAGCCTTGTGGGTGAAGGCGCAGAAACCAGTGATGGGGTTGTTGAAGGGAGTGTTGATCTCAACAGCCTCGGCGACCAAATCCTCAAGCTCCTTGAGCTTGTGGAGCTTGTACTTGCTCTTGACGTACTCGGGGCTGGTGACGATCATGCGAGCCATCAAGCCACCGAGAGGGGTGATACCGTTACGCTCGCCGATACCGAGAACAGAGGTGTCGATGTGGGTGGCACCAGCCTCGAGAGCGCAGTAGGCGTTGGCAATGGCACAGCCAGTGTCGTCGTGGAAATGGGTCTCGATATCGCACGAAACGACGCCGCGAAGGGTACGGACGAGGTCATAGACCTGGCGGGGAGAAGCGCAGCCGACGGTATCGGCGATACCGACACGGTGGACGCCGACCTTGTCAACAGCGCGGTAGAGGGAAAGGAGATCGACGAGATCGGAGCGGAAGGAATCCTCGGAGGAGACTGCGCATGTTAGCGTGCAATTCCAACTAAGATAGTGTTGGAGCAATGATTGGGAGAAGTCGATATTCGCCGTGTCCGGAGATAGCACGGAGTCCCGTTTCCCGCTCAGTAGACACCTTGCGCGGGCGGGCATTCCGTGCCGAGACACGGCCGATTTCGGTATCAAATAGTGTCTCGCCCGAAACAGCTAGTGGAGGCAAGGGGTGTTTTGGGCTGTATGCGAAACGGGGCATGTAAAACTTACAGCGAACCTCAAGTCCCTTGGACTTGACATACTCGATAACCTCAACAGCGGTCTTCTCAATGTAGGCCATATCCTTTCCGTGGCTGTGCTCGCGGAGGAAGCTGGAAGTGCCAATGACGACATCGAGGCCGTCGACACCAGTCTCAACAGCGAGCTTGGCATCGCGCATATCGCAGCGGACGTGAGTCAAGATCTTGGCCTGTATGTGGAAAACCGGGTTAGCCGAGAGTCCTAGTGAGCTTCCGGACCGGCAATGCCATCGGGACGCACCTTGAGGCCGAGCTTGCAGATGGCCTCGCAATCCAACCGAGACTGCTCCGAGGCAGCGGGAGAGGTCAACTCGATGTAATCGACGCCAAAATCGTCAAGGGCTGTGTTCGAATACCGGGGTCAGTTGTCTGTAAACGGAAAAGGAGCGGGGCGCTTGGCATGGTTACCCTTGGCACTAAACGAATGGGGAGTCAGCATGAGATCCGCTTTTCGCTCGGAATTCCAAGTTCCGGGTTCGGAGGCTGCGGAAGTGGAAGGGGAACGCAGATGGGGAAGCGGATGGGGATGGGTCTGTGGCTGGGACTGGAAAAAACTAACATCTTGATCTTGGTCTCGGTGTCGAAGTAGGCGTTGGCGAATTGCTCACCCTCTGGTTCTGGGGTCAGCGGAATGAAGTCGAACAGGCAGTGTATTTATTGTGCTGGCACGAACCGCGGAGAGTAGACTCGATAATCTTGAAGCTGCCGACATTGGAAAGGAAGTCGCCGACGGGCTGGTAGGGGTTGGAGCGGAAGTTGGCGGGCTGTAACCGTAGGTAGCAGTTAGCATTTTGGGCAAACCGAATTCGAGGACAATTGAATTGGGAAGTCGTGGTCGACGTACGTTCGCGCCAGTGCCGTTGGAGGCGCCATTGGCGCCGTTGGGAGCATCGGTTCCGCACATGTTGTCTGGTCTGTAGAGAGAGGCTGGACTGAGGAGGACTGTGTTGGCAGAATTGGAAGGAGGAAAGATTGAGAAATGCGAATGGCTTCCCGATGTCGCTGATATAGCTGTGGTTTTAAACTTTTCGCGGACCCTTGCGGCTTCACGACAGCACTAAATTCATATGAGTCAATAAGAGATTTTTTTGGTCAGGGCAATCGGCAAAGGCCACTACTACGACGGGACGTACTATGTACCGGTATGGGTATGGCCCCCCGACCCCGCAGTGGCACAAAAGACGGCAGCGGCCAAATCTTCCTAAACGAGTCCTGAATCTTGACCGCCCGAATATCGGTCCTTGTGATTGGCGTACTGCTTTGAGACGGCGAGGGCTCATCACGTCACACATCAGAATCCCGTCTTGTTGCTCCGCTGGCTGGAGCGATCAACCAGTGGGAGACACCACCGAATCCACATACAAAGCCCACTTCGAGACAGAAACCGCAGCAAGGACGCGTGCAGACGTGTTCAAACCACACAAGCGTGGCCGGATATAGTGCTGGCACATTGCTACCCATTCAGCCAATTCGCCTTGCCATTCGCCTGTCCCGTCTCCCGGTCGTTGTATAAGTCAAAACTGTTGGATCATCGCAATTCAACCCCAGGTTTCCCAAGTTTTGCAGGCAAGAGCGCTGTGACGGATGCCGACCATGGACTTCCCGTTTTACGGGCTTAAAAGAAAGTCTTGGCGTTTCGGACAAATTCTCGTCACTTCGGTTGAGCTGGCTCCGAAACTCGCAAGTTCTTGAAAGTCTTTGACCTGAGCAAGTCGTCATTGTCTCCAGCTACTCGGGCAGGTTTTCGACTTACACGACATCCCAGAGCTCAATCAGGGGCAGAGCAAGGGCATTGGTCAGCACACGCTGCGAAGGATAGAAGAGTCACACTTGCCGTCCTTCGTAGCATTTGTGCTCTTTGCATTCAGGTCCACAAGCAAATTCTCTGCGGGCAAGTCCGCACGCGACCGGGCTGTCCCTAGCAAATATTTACCCCATATTATTGTCGGCAGTCCACTGGCTGGTCGGATTGATGGTCTGTGCTCTAAGCCAACTGCCAAGACGACGCCACTGAAGGTGGGGGGACCTGGACCGCCTGTGAAAAGTGGGGTGGCACCTGGCAAAGTGCCAGCTACGTTCAGTCGCCATGTCCGTGGCTCGTCCAAACCGTCGTGCGGCGCCGTCCACAGGCAAGAGATTCTCCGGCGGGGAGGTTCCCGTTCGTTGGATTCTCACCAACAGCAACAGTCAGTTCCTTCAACTTGGGGGCCATGGTGCCACGCAAGGTGATGTCTCTTTGCCTTCTTCCCTTCAGGTGAAGCAAACTTTTATGAATGGCACATTCAGCTCTGGCAGAGAATGCTCACCAATTTGAGGGGACTGTGACAGCTCCTGTTCCAAGATCCGGGAATCCGGATCCATAGCAGAGGATGACTCCAACAGTCGGGGCTCTATGGCATCACCTCTCAAGATCCCTTCTTGACTTTACCAACTGTGTTTTCGTTGGAACTGGCTCCAGTGTTTCTACCAATCTTCATAAAGTGTTTGTTTCTTTTCAATATCCTCCCCATCCTTCCCGCCATTTGCCGCACCCATATCTCACCGTTGGGGCATCCTTCGGCCAATACGAACGGCATAGAGAACTACTGCGCCGTATATCAGTAATCTTCCCCTTTCAGAGAGTTGCAACCATTCCCAAATACCAAGATCAAGATGATCTACATCATACCCGTTGGGGATTGGAGGTCAGTTCCTGTCCGTTTCCCCAACTCTGGTACACATGCAGAAGCGGGCAAACCGAGGCTAAACTTTGGCAGCCGCATAAAGTGCATGATGTAGTACTTGGTGGCCTGACTTTAGCATGTCATCACTGGCCGTTTGACAGGCCATCACCAATGCCCAGAACATCCAGAATGATATCGTTTCCCCTTTTCTATGAAAACATAGGGTCGTAGTGTAGAGCACTGCCCTTTTGCCCTTCGTCCAGCCCATTCCATAGTATCTTTTGCCCTGTCGTTCCTGCAGTTGCCAAATTGCCATCAGGCGTCCCCTACAGTAGATTGACACATGGCGGCTTCAAGGTTGGCCTGGGAAGAAGTCAGATCCGATTCTTCAACCAAACGGTTAACCACAACCACAAGTGTTGGTCGTAGTGCTCGCTGCCTCCAACCATGCCGCTAGATATTCCGAGGTCATCTATAAGTACCAAAGACCAGCCGACCACATTTTTTGGTCAAGTGTTCCCGGTCACTTTTGAAAGGCACAACCTTGTACATTCGTCCGAATTCGAATATCAAAACAAATCGTCATCGTCCGGGAGCTCGCCCCAGCAACCCAGTCATAGCTCTCGCTTTTAGTCAACCCACATCATCATCTCAACCTAAAGTTCCCGAGAAAGCGATCGATCTTCTCGAAAAAGTACATAAAAAAATTCCGCCAAAAATGTGTATCGTTCTACTCACGACCGCGCACCCAAAGTATGCGCTCATTGTCATCGACAACCGAGATGAATACATCCTTCGGCCAACAAGCAAACCTCACTGGTGGACGGCACTGTCAGAGTCGCCCTCAACCGACAAGCATGTGTACGACTGCCGAAAAGTCGAGGTCATCTCCAGCCGGGATTTGGCACGGGCTGAGCATGGAACATGGCTTGGCATGACCAAGGGCGGCAACATCGCTGTGCTCACCAACTACCGCGAAACCAACACTCACGACGCGGCACATCCCATAGCTGCAAAGCGCAGCCGCGGTGGCATGGTAACTGCCTGGCTAGCGGCCCATCCCGATGAGCCGGTGCAGGACTTTGTCAGTCGGATGGTTGGGAGCGGCGAGGCTAGGGATATTGGCGGGTTCTCCCTCGTTTGCGGCAAGCTACGAAAGAAGAAGGTCGAAAAGGCGATCGAGCCACTGGCCATCATCTCCAACAGAGCCGAGCATATCGACAGAGTTCCATGGATCTGCGGAGACCGGGACCGCACATACGGACTCAGCAACGCCATCTACCTTAACCCGAGCGAGGAGACTGACGAGCTGACATGGCCCAAGGTCCGGGACGGGAGGGAGAAGCTGAAGCAAGTTATCGAAGCTACTTCCAACGACGACGTCAGCGAGGATGTGTTGGTGGAAGAACTCTGCAAGGTCCTGGATGCTACCAACTTTCCTGCGGACCGCTGTATCGACCTCGAGGAGGGCATCCCGCTGCTCAAGCATTCCATCTTTATCCCAGCATTTGGCGACAAGCAGCATCAAGCGGAGATGGAGGCAGCTCGTCAACGGGGGGCCATCAAGGAGAAGGGCCCTCATGACGGTGCATCAGAGGTGTTGACGACGGTCATCCGCCCAGACAACCAGCCGAACGGTTTCCAGACTGGCCTCTACGGTACGCAGCGGCAGACCATCATCCTCGTAGATTGGGATGGAAACGTGACGTACAGGGAACGCGCGTTGTTCGATGCCCATGGCAACCCGATCCCTCGAGGCTCCGGGGACGAAACATTCAAGTTCAAGATTGAAGGGTGGGAAGAAGCAGTGGATGGCGAACTAGAGATCAGGAATTAGGCGCAAGCGTGTGTTATAGTCCAATATCAAGGAGGGGAAATTTCTACTAGCAATGGGGTGGGTGGTGTTTCTTTCGATTCCATGGTCACTGGACTCGAATAGCAGTTGTTCAGTTGCATTCTGGTTGGAAGAATGGATTTCAAGTTACTTTACGTCGCTCTCACCAGCCTCAACATTTGTCTCAAAACTTTTGTTCAGGATATCGATGGGTTAGCGTGATATCCCAGTTTCCCTTTTGCTTCATCGTTGCTGTTTGTCTTGTTTTGAATTTCTCGCCGGGCAGACCATGGCGGCTGTGTGTGCGACACTGGAAGGGAAGGCACAACAAACACCAAACCGCGACTCAAGCGATTTCGCTCTTGCTCCTGCCAAAAACTTCCAACAGATACGCTTCCCATGCACAATTCGAGGTGGAGCCCAGGTCTACTGGTCGTGCCTTCCCTTTTTATATATCCGGTCACTCAGCTGTTTTCGTCCCAAGCAACGAGTCCAGGTCCAAGAGTCCCAGGCTTGCGCGTATCGCTGCCGTCTGGTCATGGCGCGTCGTCCAAAATTCTGTCAGGTGCAACTATACCATTCACTGCCACCGACACCGGCTCTCGACTCCTTCGAGATTCTGTGTTGACTTCCACCTTTCACTCTCTGCCCCCGCCGTTTACCATTCCTTCCCCCGCTTTCTCGAACGACAGGCTCGCAACTATCCTGCAGCTTTCCTTTCCCCTCCTCAACACCAATCACTCTGCACTCACCACCTTCGCTTCACGACTTGAACTCTGATCGCGACTCGTGCCTGGAGACAATATCATTGCTGTTCAAGCGGCAAAGAAGGTGCGTTCTACACAAGGAATATTAACTCGACCCCTCCCTTGTCGCCTACTGGGATACCTTCGCTCCCTTGATCTTCTTCCTTGTTCTCGAGCATCAACTCGGGACTTGATCACCTTGTCTGCATCTTCCTCCCAAACTTCACTTGGACAACACAATACCCAACATCGAGGCACTCCAGAAAAGTTGCCGTTCACGTCCTTGTCAGTTCTCCTTCGCTAACCTGACCGTCATGAGCAGGAGACTATCAGCCGGCTCTGGGGAGATTGAGCCTGACACCCCACTGCGCTTCGCTTCACCCTTCCTCGTGTCGCATTTCAAGGCGAGCACTCTTCTCGAGGAGTCAGGCAGCGAGAAATCAGACGGCACGGAGTTAGCCCTCTTGGGTGATAACACCTGCTCCCGCTCCCCAGCAAAAGGCGAGGTCAAGATCGAAATCCCCAAGGCGGAAGCAGACACTTACTTTGTCTGGTCTTCAAACAATCCCCCACCCGACTTTGAGACCATAGCCGCCGCCCGCGGCAAAATATATTGCACCTCGATACTCAAGGAGCCGCCTTCGTCAACAACAATTCCCCCTATCCATCGTGGTTCCGTTGTCGCCAAGGCAGAGGATTGGTTCGCCAGCGAAGATTCTCAACCTTCCATACCAAAGTCGCAAGAGGACAACATCCAAGACAACAGCATTCATAACGACGGCGTCCACGGTAACGAAACATCAATCGTCGAAGTTATTCGGGTCCTACTTCTCACATTCAGCACCGTCGTTAGGGGAACATCTCGTCTTGCGCTCTTCTCAATCTTGGTACCTCTTTCCTTTGTGAAGCGCACGGGCCTGTTAGTTCTTTGCGCTTTGTTCGAGGTTGCCAAACTTTGGCTCTTGTTCGCAAGCCAGTGCTACAACACACTGCTCCTCATCACAAAGAAACTGACCCTCAGAGCAAGGATCCAATGCATCAAGGGTCTTACTTGGGCTCTACAACTTCTGATATGGAGCAAAAAATCCAAAGCAGCACTCCGAAGAGACGAGGGTCCCGCTGGTCACTTTACAGACCAGTCAAAGGAGAACGGCTGTCATCAACTGTAAACGCTGATACCAGCGACATGTCCGGGCCAGTTCTCCATGACGGACAGCCACTGAGGACAAAGGGTGTGGTTCACTCGTCTGAGGACGATAGCAACGTGGGATGTACCACAGGTATCCCGTCTTTCACAGGCCGGGTGAAGCAACATAGCAACGAGAACAAGCCACCTGAGCAGATTCAGGAAGAAAGCATTACTCCAGCATCAACAAAGCAAGGCATACCCAAATCACGGACTTTCAATGTTTTGTCTAATCTTACCCATACCTTCTCTCGCAGTTCATTACTCAGTCATTCAACGACAAGCTCCCAGGATCTCCAGAACCCGTCATCAACTGCAACAGCAAAGAGTTCCCGCTCCTCGCTATCCTCTCGCTTTGGTAGAAAAGCAATGGACCACGACGTGGACCCTTCAACCGAAGCTCCGGAGCCTACTCCGACACGTGAAGAAGCACCGCCACCGCTTCCGATCAATCCCCGGTTTGTTTCAACGGCAATGTCTTCGGCGTATTGGGCTGGACGCTTTTCGTCTCTCCATGACCGGTTCCACAGCGAGTTACTAACACCTCGTAATCTCAATCTGATTATTGAGGCACATACATTCTGTTCCACGATCTCTAGTGATCTGAACAACTCGACATCAACCCCCGCGCCCCCTGCAGCATCGGCATTCAACAATCCTTCTACCTCCGTATACGCTCCTAGCCGTATCGCGCCCACCCGGGATCTCAACAGCTACACACCTGCAATGAGGCACCCAAATGCCGACCAACTCGGACTCAAGACGACTGATCATAGACACCTACCTCACTATATAAGATGCATACCCCATTCGGCCACCACCGATGCTATCCTGCAGACTTCAAGAAAGTCTAGCACCTACGTCAGTGAACGGAATCCTGCAGTATACAAGACAGTGCAGCACGAGGAGACATCCCATCCAAAGGCTCCCTCCATGTCTCTTTCAATGATACCTACTCGCGTCATCCCCAGGTCTGAATCTTCAAGGATTCTTCCCCGGCGACCCCTGCCGGAACCTCCCGTATCCGAATCTTCAAGGGTCCTACCCCGACGGCCTCTGCCAGAACTTCCAGTCTCTGAATCTTCGGGTATCATTCACATTCGCGCACCAACCAGCCACGATGACAACAACAACAACCCGCCGACGAACTACAACAACCATCCGTCGACGAACTTCAGAATGAAGAACACCGACCGCCCGAACAGGGTTATGAGCGAATCCCAGGCCAAGGCACAGAAGGAGAGGGAAGCCATGCTTCGAAGAGTAACGGTTGCGGATGCGACTGCTCTTACGGATGACGACAACAGATGTCGTCGCGTCTTCCTTCATCTTGAGGCATGCTGTCTCACCGATGAGGCACGCAACTCACTGTATGCATGGCAACAGGACTATGCGAGAAAGACACAGCGAGAGGTGCTGCTCCCAAAGGGTGGTACCATGCATGACCCGCGTAGCTTCAGAAGCAGTGTCTTTGGCAGGAGTTTGTTTGGGAGTCGCCGGAGCATGGGGTCCTTGCCTTCTGGTTCTGGCGGAGGTATCGTCACGACTGGCCTCAATGTGGACCTTGGACAACCTCAAAGTGAGGTCCGGCCCTCGAACACGGAGCGATCACTTCTTCAGGTGCCGAGAAGAGTGTTTACCCACGGAAGATCAGCCAGTATGAAGGTTGACAGCTTGGAGCCGAGTTCGTATGGCCATCGACTTGAGCGACATGGTACTGTTCGCGAAGTTAACGCAGACCACGAGGTCAGGAAGGGACGGTATCAACATCGTATGAGCCTTGCGTGAGCGTACGTTTGCGTTTATTTGCAGATGATGGAAGTTCCCGGCGATGGATGGACCATGGAACTGTTTTATGAGCTGTACTGTTATTGCATGTGCATTATTGGCTGGAAAGACAGAGCAAGCATCGCGGGTTCTTCGAAAGTGAGGAAGGGTCTAAAGGGCAAGAGCATCATCATACTGCTTCATATACCCAGGTCAACAGGCACGGTCGGAGTTTAGAGGTTATTTGCAGTATTTACTTGGCTTTGGACCTCATAAACAGCAACGTCAATCGTTGTTGATTCTTGTAACATAGATAGTCGTTGGACTCGGGGTTTCGGGTCACTTGCAGTTGAAGATGAACAAACTACCTACTTATACCCAGGGTAGGAGGTATAAGTCGGCGTTTTAGAGGGTATTCCTGTCATTCATTCGGCTTTCAACCCCATAATGACAACGTCAACAGTTGTTAGTTAGTCTTGTAACATAGGTACATTATGGAATGATTGATTGAACTTCTGGTGTCGGAACATGTGCAGTTAAAAACGAGTATGGCCAGTTCATCGCAGGTATGTAATAATATTGTGATACGAACTCCTGTTAGCGGTTCCCAGATCTTGTTAACACGGGCACACCGTGAACTAATACAAGACTGTTAGTGCAGGCTTATTCTTCGATCACCCCTTTTCCACTCACTTGGGTCTGTCTCGTCTAACACATTACTACCGAAGACTCTCAAACCCCATCATCAACCAGAAACGGTACTTACTCTTGTATGATAATCTTGTATTGCTTTACTTTGTAATGTAGTTCCTAGACTAATACTCAGTTTTGAAACACATGCATGCCCCTTTTTGACCCCAACTCCTTTCCATAAGCTTCGTGGTCATCGTGCGAAGCCAAATTGCCATCCATCCATCCAAGCCAGAACTCCTTTTTCAATGCAAATCTTAGCCACCAAACTGCCTATAGATGGAAGGTCCTATGAATGCATAACCGGACCTGGTACCCGTCCACCCACCCACCCAGTCTTCCATTCCTAGAGGGATGTCATTCAACCCGCCATACTCCCAACAACCTAAACCACCCAACCTTATAGCCTTACTCCCCCTTCTTCCGACTCTTCAAATAATCCCTCAACTGCTCATGCTTACTCGCAAAGAACAGCTGCCGCTTATCATTCTTCCACACCAACACGCCAATCTCCTCCGCATACCTGCTCAGCGCCGCATACTCCTCCGTGCTCTCAAAGTCCTTGAACAGGAATCCCGCCGTCGTCTGCATCCGCTCGTTCTCCAGCTGCCAAAGTCTAATCTGGTCCACCACCGTGGGAGGCAAAACCGGTTTACCGGTCACCGTGGCTTCGCGCACCATCTGCTGGTGCGCGTGCGCGTGGAGGTAGGAAATGATTTGGTCGGCGGTGATGCCGAACCCGATCGCTTGTCGGATGGAATCACGGGTTAAGCGGCCGGAGACCATGTTCGGGAAGCGCATGTTAAGCTGGCAGAAGAGAGCCAGGACGGCGATTTGAAGGGGGGAGGTGGTGTAGGCGTAGATGCGGTAGTTGGTCTCGATGATGATGCCCTTGGCTGTTGTCTGTGTTTTGTCGGGGGTGGCGGCGGGGCCGCCGGAGGTGCTGGTGGTCGTGCCTGGTTCGCCAGACGGGTTGGCGGTCGCGGCGGTGAAGGCCGAGGAGACGGTGCGCAGGGCGGAGGCGGTGCTGGTCAGAGTTGTGGCGAGGCGGGTTGGGTAGAACTGCCGTGTGTCGCGCGGGATGTAGATCAGCCCGAAGTCGACGAGCGAGGGAAGCATATTCCGCCGCGTCTCGGTCAGGGCCGAGGTGTCGTAGGCGGTGCCGAGCTCGAGCGAGCTAAGCATGAACAGGAAGGAGAGCATGTCGATGCTGTCCATGCCCGAGTCAGCCGTGTGGTCGGCTGCTTCGAGCCAGAGGAGGAGGAGCGTCCATACTTGGGCGTTGGACTCTTGCAGGAGGAAGGTGAAGCCGGCTTGCGTAATGCCGATTCCTGTTCGGGTGTCGGGACGTCGTTCGACGAGGCGTCCGGCGAGGAGCAGTTCCTTGACGCTAGCTTTGGGGCCGCTGACCCCTTCTGAACTGCCGTGGACTCCAAGACTGTTGACGACGTAGTGGAGGATGTCGTCCCACTTCTTTCGGGCGTACTTATCGAGGTAGGCGATGTCGATGGTGGGATCGACGGGGAGAGAGCTAGGGACACCGAAGCTGCCGTCCTCGCCGCCGCCTTCGAAGGCTAGTTGTAGGCCCTTCTTGAAGCTTGTCGTGATTTGGATTTCTTGAGTTCGGTCTTTGCCCGGTGGTGAGACTTGGAGGATGTGAAGGGATCGGAGAGCGGCAATGGTGCGATCGCGGTGTATTTTCCCATCGCCTTCTGGAGGGAACCATATGTCTAACGAGGTCAAAGGGAAAGGATCGGGCATGTAGAGTAGGCCTCGGACAATGACCTTGGCTATCGAGGGAACGAAGGAGTTAGCCAGAGGTTATATCCAAGGCGAGGAAAAGTTGCATACCATGGTAAGACAGCATACGGCGGAAGATGGCCAGAGCTGTCGCAGGTGACTGGTACAGTCTCCTAAAAGCTGTTCCAGGCAGCTTCTCCAGGTACTCCAGGAGCTGTTGTCCGCCGAGTGACATGGCGGGCAGACGTGGCGGGCACAGCGGGCCGCTTATAGAGATTCTTTATCGCTATGTGACTGTAAATATGAAAGGTCAAGTCGAATATGCGGTAAGCGTAGTGCTTCGAATGTCGTCGAGTCCAGAACGCTCATCGAGAGGATCACCATGTAATGCTGCTGGTAGACTTTGTTGGCCGATGTGAATTCCGAAGCCAACTTCTAGATGGAAGTGTTATTCCGACGGAGGTTTGATTTATGCTGAATCGGGGATACGGTTATTCGGCACCCAGGGAAACGGGCGATAATGGTGTAGCTTGTTGCATTCGTGGAAAAAGTTGAAGTTGCAAAAGAAGATCTTGAAGGCTGCAATTCCGAGCCACGGTTGATCATCACTGCGCTGTACGCGTCGAGGATTGCCTGCCCCGTGGCGCCCTTGCAGGTGGTCGCTATATGTGGGGACAAAACCTCGAGGCAGGCACTACCAGTCCCTATCACGACGTCACCAAAGCGCCTGTAACAGCCCAGTCCGGATGCTGCTGAACACACCTGCATCCTGCATCGTCTCCAACATCGTCTCCAATTTCGAGGACAACAGCAACAGAAAATGGCACCCAAACTTCCACCAGCGAGATTCGTGAGATCGGTTAGTGCAGTGATTCAATTTCCAGCCGCATTGACTCGTTTGCTTACAGCAAAGTCACATAGGTCTTGAAGTCATTCATGGCCGAGTCCGGCCTCGAGCCGAGGTAAGTGATACCTGACATGACCATCATCGTTCAAAGAGAAACTGGACACGACATGAAGACTGACCAAACTTGACAGACTCTTCGGACCTCATGTAAGCTGAAAATTAATACCACAAAAATCCCATGGGTTCGACCAACACGCAACTCACATCGCCAAACTACCTCTAGCTCCGAGTTACCGGTGCCACCGAGGGCAAAGTCGATTTTGAGCTCGCCATCACCAAGGACCACACCAACCGTCTACAGATCATCCACGGCGGAACCATCGCCAGCATGGTTGACCTTGGCGGATCTCTAGCCGTGGCCTCCAAGGGACTTTTCGCCACCGGTGTGTCGACGGATCTGAACGGTATGTTTCCTTCCACGAGATTTCATCCATAGCCGGACAGAAGGTTTTCAGCGAGGTCTTGCTTCCCGCAAACGATACTAACTTCCGTTTATGAAACTCCAGTCACCTACCTTAGTAGCGGTGGGAAAGTGGGCGAGAAGATTTCCGGAACCGCTGTGTGTGAGAAGAGTAAGTCTTCCTGGTTGTCTTATGTTGTTGCCCTTACATCAGTGACCCTTACCCATCGTCAGAACTAACCTTCATCACCTTACCAACAACCAGTTGGCAAGACTCTTGCCTTCACCACCGTCACCTTCCGCAACCAAAAGGGCGAGCTCTGTGCCCGTGGTAGCCATACCAAGTATGTCACTCAAGCCTGGAACTCGCAAAATGGGGCTGAGCTCTTCACGCCTCCGGAGGGAGCTGCCATTGCTGAGGATGATGTGGAGTAAAGCACATAAAGTCGTGGAAAATGTGGGTGCGTATAGAGCATGTATATAGAGTTGCTAACCTCGAGCGAGCGTGCGAGCGTGCGATCAGCGATGTCTCGTCTCTGCGTTTTTCATTACCCCTTGAGCTCATAGAAAGATACCCTTGGAGTACCTACATTTTTAGTTTTCATATCACTCGAGATGTCTGACGTTGGAGGAGGTTTGATTTATACTTCAGCCGCTCCACATGGAGCTTCTTTGCCTACCTATACCTATTCTTGGTAGCGTAGTTAGCATGGATTTCTGTTCGGAAGTTCCGTCCTCGACTGTTTCGAATTTGCGGCAGAGGACAAGGGGGCTGGCTACCGGACTACCTTCTGCCTTACATCTACTAGCCTACCCTGCACTTCCCTTGCCCTTGAGTACGTCCTTCAGATTGTACATGCCTCGCGCGCTTATATTTGGCAGTCTAGACCGTAGGACTCCAGTCCGTGTTTCACTTGAACGTATCAAGGCCCAGATGCACACGCTGGCACTGAGCGAACATGACTGGCAAAAGGCAACAGGAAGCAAGAAACTCAAAGTTTGTATGGGAATAAGGGGATACCTCTACTGAAGGCGGGCTGTCCCAAGTGGGATCAGTTGAAGCAAAGTTGGTATAGATTGCTTGGATGGCGTTCTCAAATTTGGTATGCCGAGAGCATTGCCTATTGCTTGTACAGCAAGCTCAAAGGCACAACTCCGTTCCCAGGCCTTCCTCAGACAACCTCCAACGCCCAGTGGTAATCCTGACGTTGTAATCCAGTACGTAACTCTTTATCCCAGCAGTTTTATACACATTTTACCTCAAGGTCGTAGCGAAAACCAGCATACCAGATGCCGTCGTTGTCGTCGTCGCCTACTTTTCAACCCCAGTGCTCTTACCAGCAGCGTCACCCGAGTCGCCACCGCCCCAACCAAACCAACCACTGCTTCCCTGGGTATTCGGCGCTGGCCTATGCCTCACCCTCCTGCCATTATCATCCATAATCTCCTCCTCGCCGCTCTCGGCCTCGAGCTTCTCAAAGTCCACCTCGGACCGGTTGCGGCTCAGCCCGCCCCCACTCACACTGCTGTGCTCGCTCATGGAGCGCGAGTTCCTACCGCTGCGGGAGCTTGAACCCTGCCAAGGGTTGCCACCACCACCCGAAGTGAGTCCAACATCGGCGCCGTCGAAGCTGAAGCCCGGCACACCGCTCTGCTGCTGGTTGTTCTGGAGCTGAGAAGCCTCGTGGTCGAGTGCGTTAAGAACCGTGTTGAGACGCTCGCGCTGTGCTTCGATGAAAGCCACGCGGGCGCCCACGCCGCGGATGCTGTCGGGGACGAGGCTGGAACGGCCTCCGGCACCGGTGCCCGGTGTGGGGGTTACGTCGCGGTCGAATTGGTTGCTGGAGCCCTTGTTGGAGTAGGCAGCGCTAGCGGCGCTGACGGCCGAGGACAGGAAGCTGTAGAAGTCGGTGCCGAGGGCGCCGCCCGCGGCGTTGTTAGCGCCACCCGGGCGAGCAGCCGGCAGGTTGAACCGGGCGAGGAGGGATTGGGTGTAGCCCTGCGCGGTCTGGGAGGCGCCAGCGCCGCCACCGTAGGAGGCTGAGGCGGGCTCGGGCGGCGAAGGGGGCATGCCGAGGACTTGGGTCTTGACGTATTCGATGGCTTGCTTCAGGTAGGCAAGGCCGGCGGCCTTGAGACGCTCGTGCGCTGAGGCGATGAAAGCCTCGATTTCGCCCTCGTTGGCCTCTAGCCAGGGGTCGATGTGGGTCTGGTAGATGACGCGGGCGCCCTGAGTTTGGGGGAGGACTAGGTAGAGGAGGAAGAAGAAGCGGGCTAAGGCGTAGAAGGGGACCCTAGCGTAGCGCAAAAGGGTTATATCAGTATTGTTGCTGAAGTGGCTGTCGGTGGGTAGATGATGCTCCCATCGAAGTGAACTTACCACACCAGGAACCAACCAATCCACGACTCAACGAGGACAATGAAGGAGATGACGACCCAGTACATGAGCCATGGTGTCAACTGGGCGGGATCCGAACTCTTGAGAGCTTTGTAGCTGGCGTAAACGGGAAAGAGGAAGGAGGCGACAGAGCTGTTTCGCGATACACCTTGTGTTAGTTGATGGATATATCAAACGGTAAGTGGGCGGGGCAGCGCATGGCTAGCAACACAAGCTCGCTGCCCAGCGCAAAGCTGTGTATGGAGGACTTGACGCACGAGAGAAGGTTGGGCAGGATGTCGAACATGTTGACAGCAGCCTTTGTTCCCGGTGATACCGGGAAACGTGAATTCGTGGAGGTACCAGAATGTCGGGTTGGTGAGTTGAGTCTCGTTCGGCGATGATCGTTTGATATCGTCAAGGGAAGGGGAGTTGGGCTCGATATACGGTCAAAGGACTTGGATGTCTTCACGGAACGAGCAGTGAGAAGGAAACAGAAAGAACCGGGAGAATCGTTGGATTCGAGGTCGAGGTGACTAGATAAGTCAAGTCGATCTATTTGGATGATAAGGATGAGGAGACGAGGGGCATCGGTCTGTGTGTAGCTGCTTCAGATGTTCGTATGATGAATGAGGTAATAGGCTGTGAATAAGCCAACAAACGCAAGTCTCCATCAGCAGATGTGGAAACCCCGTCGACGCAAGGCGGTATACCTTACCGAACGCAGGCTTAACAGAGACGCTGGAGAGGCGGCACCACGGTGAGGCACGGGGTCCGGCCAGCTGAGCCCAAAGCCTGCGGTAACACCTGGCTGCCGTTCGCTGGATCGGAGCCGTGAAAGCGGGAATGACCTGCTGCTGCCCAATAAATCGAAGTCCGAAGAGTTTCAAGACAGACAAACAGCGACCTTCAGGGGTAGCACCGCCAGAGAGCCCCTACGGTTCCCCGCCAACCTCACGATAAGGGACGATAAGCCCGCGGGAAAGCCCCACCATTGCCCCACTTCAACCCCGGATTTGCAAGAGTTGACAACGGTCACAGCGGAGCCAAAAGACTTGGATGATCCTGTCTCAGTCTCTCTTCCACAACCTCAACTTCCACTTGGTATATCAATAGGTATTATCCAACTTCATCTGTGCTTCTGGATATTGATGCTCTTTTCAACATGTAGTCAATTGTCATATGTCGACCTCCGTCAGCATCGGCTCCCGCCTTCCGAGTGTCTCACTAGAAACACCAAAGACACCACAGCCACCACAACATGAACGGCTGGGTGGCCATTATTGGATTCCGGCATCCACTTACAGCCTTATTCTCGGAAAGAGAGTTTCGTTCCGAGGCCTCGTTGTCTCATTTGGCCTCACGAGCCTTGCCAGACAATAGAGCAATATGGGGTTCCCGAGCTGCGACCAACCAAGATATACACGCCTCCGCTAGGTATCTACACTGGTACAAGTCGAGACTCTCTTCTCTTTCAGCTTTTCAACTGGTTTCAACACGGTCAATCCGGTGCCTGGTCGATGGCTTTGCGGGAACGATTCGATGGTCAAGGGACGGCATCATAATGCCCGGCTTTCCTTTATCTCTAGGCCGAACTCGAATACCCGGCGTCACACCATGCTGTCGTTCCGGCACATCATTAGCCTCAACTTGAGCACCATGCGGTCAGGTTACAGCACATGGGCCGCGAAGGATGCGGCTCTACGGCAGGTGCCCGCTTCTACCAAGACGAACCATCTTCTAGCTCACGCCGTCCAACGATACCAGCGATATCTACCCCGAGTTCCTGAACTGACAGCCAACTATTGAGACAACTGTCTCCTTGGTCTGGGTCGGCAGGATATAAGGCAGGTAGCCTGCACCTCCGCTGTGTTTACGGCATCGCGAGTGTCCTTCGTCTTCACTCCGGTACTGCTCAAGTTGCGTAACAACTAGGTGCACTGATGTTGTGTAACGTGAAACCTTTCAGATGACAGGTCGGTCATGGTGCAGAGATGCCTCCATTAACCGAAGTACCGCCGAGAACTGCAGCCGGCGCCCAGCCAGTTCTTGGTCGTCCATGGCGATGTTTATATATCCCTTGAGTGTCCCGCATGCAAAGACATGACGATCATCGTGACGCTGCTATCGATGTTACAGCTTGACCAAGAGGACAACCAAGTTGACGTCGTGGAAAAGGAGCTGAGTGTCTTTGGAAAACAGCCGGATGGACGGGTAACGTCACTGGTCGGTCTCTATCATCGATCGCTATCTCTGACCTTCGTATCAGGCAAACCGGAACACCACAATCGGAAATCCAGAGGTCTCATCACTGAATTGCTGTCTGCCTTTGGTTGTCAAGCAAGCAATTGAGTCCTCGCCCATTTTCCAGCTCAGAGTCATCACCAGCAACGGGGTTCCGAGTGAACGGTTAGAGTTGGACTCACTTGCCCGCCGGGCTCATGTCTTCCTGCTTGAACTCTCCGGATACGAACGAGATTTGACTTAAGCATATACCAAGAGGCTTCTATCCCCACGACTCCCAAAATGTTGAGGATGGCCAGCTCAGCCAAATGTCTTGTCAGCCACGACTAAGCATGACCACGAGAAAAAGGGGCAAAGTTATGCTTAAAGATTTATCCCTCCCACATTCCGGCAATGCCATCATTGGCTGTTGCTTCCGTTGGATGTGACTCGGGACTGCATTCACGTTGCGTCCGTCCATGCCGAACTCCGGTCCGTCGATGAGGAGGCTCGGGAGGATGCGGGGGAGCCAAGCGGCGCCAAGTTTTCTGGGGAAACACCACCCATCTCCCTGGCGCTAACCAAAAGCGAATAACACTCCCGCAAGCCCATCGATAGCCTGTTTCTTCGACCGAGGCTATGTACGTTTTGGAGAGATATTCTTTGTGCCCAACTGTTGGAGAAGTGCGGAGGAGACCTGGACGCCACCAGCAGACGGACTGCTTTGTGGACACGATCTGGGCTCATGTGCAAGCAGTGGGTCACTGGAGATTCTGTGGATTTGATACTCACCCTCCCCATGGGGTAGTGGACTCCCCCTTCACGACCCGTATCATGACACGCATCTCATTAACGGTATTCGCTGGAGGCATCTCCTGCCAGATCTCCAACTCGCCCTTGGTGCAATTGCCATGCGGGGGACGGGAAACGAGAACCATGGGTGTAAGCCAAGCAGAGGAATGTTCCGGTTTGTTTGGTCAATCTCACGTCCACACCGGGCCATGACATGGACCTGGAACCCGGGATCTGGCAATTGATGAACAGGGGAGAACGAGAGGGGGGGCCCTGGGTGCTCCAAATCCAGCACACCTTGGATGCTTCAAACAGTTGACGAAGCCGAGGTTGCATTTGGTCGGTACTCTCGATGCGAATGTACACCACCACTACGATGCCTGTCGTGTCACCGTGAATGATGATAGGTTTGGGACCCTGCTGCTTGGCTTATAGGCACACTTGAACGTTAACCTAGTAAGCTTGGCAGTTATCGATGAAGGATTCCTTTTCTGACCGCAACAGATAAATCCTTCTTACTATTCAGTGGCAGCTCCTTCCTGCATCTGACCTACAGGCAGGTACATTACATATACGTCGGCCCTCCCAGCCTCAGCCGCCCTTATATTATTCGTTGTTCATCATCCCCTCTCATCCTCCTCATTACCTCTCCTTCTCGCCACCTACCACTCATCCACCACCGACCTCGCTCACACGAGGTCGCCGTTGAGTGTCTCATCTTCTACCCATCAGGTTACCAGCTTTTCGTTTCCAACAACAGAACCAGCTTTTCCTCGTCGACATAACATCAGCCATCACAATGGCCGCCGGAGTGTCGGAAACGGTGACCTCGGAAAAGAGGAGGCAGTCTTTGTCCGAGTCAGACACCAAGGAAGGATATTTCGAAAATGCTCCAGGGGCGCACTACCGTGCCGAACGAGGCCAAGCCGCAACTGATATGTAAGTCGCTTACTCTGGTCCATAATTCATCTTCAATCTCCGATAGGGCGGCTGATGGGCTAACCTTCCCTCAACAGTCACGGCAATCCCCTCGTTGAACTCGATCCAGTAGCCGAGACCAAGCTCCGACGAAAAATTGATCTCTATATCGTCCCGACGGTTGCAATTCTTTACCTATTCTGCTTCATTGACAGAGCCAATATTGGTGAGCAACGAGAACACCAACCGGATTGATGAAAGGCACATGGCTTACGATACTGGACACTAGGAAATGCGAGACTAGACACATTAGAGAAGGATCTGGACCTACACGGATATGACTACAATACCCTGCTATCGATCTTCTACGTCGGCTACATCCTCTTCGAGATTCCAGCAACCATCACGTGCAAATGGATGGGCCCAGGATGGTTTCTCCCTCTAACCTCGCTTGGTTTTGGAATCATGTCCGTCTGCATGGCATTCGTCAACAACTTCTCTCAGGCTTGCGGTGTTCGTTTCCTCCTTGGAGTTTTCGAAGCTGGCATGATGCCCGGAATCGCCTACTATCTTTCCCGCTGGTACCGTCGATCCGAGCTCACTCTACGTCTATCACTGTACATCGTCATGTCTCCTCTGGCCGGCGCTTTCGGTGGCCTCTTGGCGTCTGCCATTCTCAAGCTCGACCACTTCGGCAGTCTTCATGGATGGAGAATGATCTTCGGCATTGAGGGCATAATTACCGTCGGCCTGGCCCTCATCGGTTTCCTGACCCTGACCGACCACCCTGCGACTGCCAGATGGCTCACTCAGGAGGAGAAGGACCTTGCCATTGCGCGTGTGAAGTCGGAGCGTGTTGGTCAGACCGAGATCATCGACAAGATGGACGCCAAGAAGCTCAAGCTCGGTATCTTCAACCCCGTCGTCTTCTTTACCGGCTTCGCCTTCCTCCTCAATAACATCACCGTCCAAGGTCTCGCCTTCTTCGCCCCTACCGTCGTTGCTACCATCTACCCGACCAAGAGCATTATTCAGAAGCAGCTGTTAACCGTCCCGCCTTACATTGTTGGTGGCTTCTTCACTGTCCTCATGCCTCTCATCAGCCGCTGGCTCGATCGCCGCCAGATCTTTATCATTGCCTGTTGCCCACTTGTCATGGTCGGTTACATCATGTTCCTGGCTACCGAAAACGCACACATCCGATACGGCGCCGCTTTCCTCGTCAGCACTTCCGTCTTTGCCGCTGGTCCCTTGACCAACTCCCAAGTCAGCGCCAACGTCGTCTCCGATACTGCAAGGAGTAGCGCTATCGGTTACAATGGTAAGCTCCCACATGACAATCCCCCACCCCTTTCCTCTTCTTATAATGGAAAGCTAACCGTTTTACTTCCTTACTTTAGTCATGGTGGGCAACGTTGGTGGTCTCATCGCCACCTGGAGTTTCCTCCCCTCTGACGCCCCCAAATACCACATCGGCAATGGCATCAACCTTGCTGCGTCCGGCGGCACCCTCGTCATCTCCCTTTGCCTGCTTATCTGGATGAAGAGGGATAACACCAAGCGCGAGCTGCGCAACGCCGAGGAGGAGCTGGCGGGCATGTCGCAGCAGGAGATCCAGGATCTGGATTACAAGCACCCTGGTTTCCGGTGGAAGCCTTAAGGTGTTGGTTCATGAGAAAGGAACGGCTGGGAAAGGACTTGGTGTCCCGTGTGGAGGATTCGGTTACACAGCAGCTACCGATTACCGATATCCGAACTGGAGGGGATACACAAAGGAATGGACGATGATGATGACTACCTATGAGATGAATACCCAAGCAGATGATTCTGTTTACAAACAACCATTTTAATAATGATGATGCCAACCTAATTCAAGCAAAGTACCTATGCTACACGATAATGCTTACCGTACCTACTTCCACTTTCACCCTGCCCCAAAAAATCTTCTCGGTCCTTTTCCCCAGTAACTTTCCAATCCGTAATGACTCCCTCCCATCATAGCATCTGCTACCTGCATGACAACGGGCGCGGGATACATGTTAACCCTAGCGGAATCTCATGTCGCAGTTCGGAGGTACGCTTTGCCAAGCGAGATCCTCTTCCTGCATGGCACTTTATCGATCTTACCCCAATAGGGGGTGGTATCAACCAATAGCCAAATCAGGAGATACCTTGAAAGGTAGCGAGCGTGGGATGAGAGAGCCGATCCACGGGTATTAATGGAACTTTACGCGCGGCACGGGAGGAGGGTATTGCGACATACCTCACCACACGCATTTGGTCTGGCATGTGAATGTTTACAACAACGGGTGAGGTTATACCATGGGTTACCTACCTATGCATGGTCTCTTTGCTATCAGCCGTCGGATCCTTTTTTTCTTTTTTTTCTTTTTTAAAAGAAAATCTGTCGGGGAGCTATGTAAGGTAGTTGAGATGTTGGAAATTGCGACACTCCTCGATGAATGTACTGGGCGATAGTGCTTCAACGGAATCATTTGAACTCTTGAATAGACGTTTGAAACTAATCATTCACATGGAATTTACCGTCCTGAATTATAACTTCATTGCGAGGCTAGAATAGTAGGGCCGACCGAAGCTTCACTTTTCTTGTTGGATCTTATGTGACGGTAGGTAAGAACGGTACCTAGAGGTAAGGAACACCAATAATTCTTAGTACCTAAGGATGTACGACTTGAAATTCCAGACATTTTGGCTTGCGGCTCTTAGTAACCTAAGGTGTGCTCCCTCTACTCACTCACAGAACAAGGTAACTACTATCTACGTGCTACGAGCCCTATGCGCATTGCACAACATGCTGAGGAGCAGTGATGTACCTTGTGGAACTGCGATTACTCACGTCAAACATTTAGTCCGGTGGGTAGGTGAACTTCACTCGACGGCCTTGAGAAGAAATGCAGTGGAAACATCACTTATCTTAGTATTTCTCAAGAGCAATGAGATAGTGACCAAGGTTTGTCATACAAGACGTCCAAAGGATTTACGAGCTTTGTACGATGGACAGACACTGCGCACTTTGGAACGTTCGAAAGTGTGCGAAAATGCTACTATACGGCTCGTGACATCGTGTTTGAATCCTCAGGCGCAGTAAATACCATTTACTGGTGAGCGCGTCGCTCTGTGCATCTTACCACCGCGATATCAATCACAATGTCTACACTCATCGCCGAGTGCCGTTGTTGTTGTTGTGTCAGTTGCAGGGCAAAAAAAAAAAAAAAAAAAAAAAAAAACTGGCTTCACTGATGGCCCAAGCGATCGCCAGCTCACCTCAGGCTTCTTCTTTTCTAGGTAAGGTAGTCCTCCCAGTCAAACTTGTTCCTGCATTTGAGGAGAATAAAAACATATGGAAAGAAGGAGCGGGGAGGGGAGGAGAAGCACTCACTTCCCCAGGGAAAAAAAGAAAAAGAAAAAGCCAAAGAAAGGTGCAAAAAAAAAAAAGATTTTGTGGCCCGCACCTGAGTTGAACCGGTACCTTCCCCTCCGCTGTTAGAAAAGAGTCGCGGAAGAAATTAAGGGAGTGTGCTACCCATTACACCAACGGACCACGGGAAAAGAGGGGCTTGGGATGAGCTTATAAGGTCCAGGCCCAGGTCCAGGTCCAGGTCTGCTGCCCTGGGGTTCCAGCCGGGGGCTTGGGGCTCGGGGTCTAGAGCGGGCAGGCAAGGCAGCGAGTGGGCTCGGTCATCCGGTCTTGTGGTCGAGAAAGAGCTGGCGGCTGGCGGCTGGCGGTCAGGTTTGGAGGCAGGAGCGGCAACTCAGGTTCGTTGAGATCCTGTGTGGGTTTCGTCTGAACTCGCTGGGGACGGGAGTCACCCGATCTTGGGACATGTTTGTTGCACCGTGTCATTGGAACACGCTTCGGGGGGCATCGAGGTAATAAGCCCCATCTCTGCTTTCCTTGCTGCAGTCATAGTTTGAGCTCAAATCTGGAGGATAAGATACATTCGTAGAGGTAGAGGAACAGCCGTCAGCACAATTCCTTTTCGGTCGTGAGGGGCGGGATCTTGAGCAACACTCGTGAAAGAACCTTGATATACTGTCAGATTGCACTCGTTTGGTGATCCACTACGACAAACTGATCACGATGGACCTCCTTCATGTACCTACATTAGCCTACCTTCTTCATCTGCCTGCATCAGCCTACCTCTTCCCTTCCATCCTGGCATGTCATAACCATGGTGGTTGGCTTGCACACACTGCCGGCGCAGCCGCCAACACTTTTGTAGACGAGTCGATTGCGCTTACCTCCTGCCGTTGGAGAGCGGGGATGTGAGGGCTGTTAAAAAAAACTTTGGACTAAGAAGGAGGTGGTTAAGGTTGTGAGGGACTGGATGGCTGCGCACTAGGGGTTGTCAACTTGAGACGATCTGATCTGGTGTGTGGTGGTTGGTGGTTTTGTGATGATGGAATGACTGGCTTGTTGATTTGTTGATTTGGTTTTATTGTTGTTGCGGAAATGGAAACCGGACTTCCACTTGGGTGGTTCGGTGGTGGGAATTAATGAGAAAAGCGAAACATGGCAAGGGAAAGCAAGAGACAAAAAGGGACAAGAGTGGTAAACAACAGGAAGGGTGTTTCAAGGAAGGAAATTTGGACTGGAATTCGAGTATGAGAATGTTTTCGGTCGGTTTGCATCTTCAGAGACCAGTGATCAGTGGAAGAAGAAATGAAGAGGAAATACCTGAATGGGTTCGGTTTTCAGTTGCAGTTGATGTACGATACCCAGGTTAACCTACCTACCTTTACCTACCGTACGGCTTCAACAGGAAGCATAGTGGAAAGAGATGATACTTAGATTTGACTGTTCCCGATGTGTTCCCGATTCCGTGACATGTTCTGTCATCTTGTGATCAACAAAAGAACAGACAGTGGACAGCAGCCAAGAGACAACCGACAACAGACATAAGCGTCGAGAGAATGAAAGGTAAGGACACGACGGCCAGCATGGAGGCAGACATCCCTCTCTTATATCTCCCAGACCGCTTGTGGTGATCAATTGATATTCCAATTCAGCCGCTGATGCCGGCGCGGATGTTCGTTGGTTGTGTCCACCTTTAAGTCTTCTGAGGCTCCAGAGAGAGAATTTAGCCTAAATTACCCGTGATAATCCCACAGTTCCTGACTGGTGCGTTTGCGAACAACGACAACGACGACGACAACGACAACCACGTAGACGACGACAAGAGCATCACCAAAAATCATGAGAACATCAACGTGAAAGATCAGCAGGTAATGCGCTGTTTTGCTATGAAGGTTCAAAAAGATGCTATCTGTCTGGAAAAAAGAGAAAAATATGGCAAAATTGTTAAGCGAGTGGAGTCGCGACAAAACACCAAAAGAAAAACACACAAAAAGACATACAACACCAGGGATTCGCTGGTCGTCACCGACCCAACTACTAGTCTGGCCCTCACTGGCTTATCTATGGGAGAGCGGACGGGATCCCGAGTTTTCCAGTGGGTATGGTCGTATGTGATAGTATCGTCTAAGCATCTTACCTTATATTTGGAATCCTTTGGTGGTTTGCTATCATAAGACGTTGTTCGAGACTTTGCTTGTCTTCGTTATCAACATCCATCCTATCGCCATTCTTGCTTTCTAGGAGACGTCTGATCCGTTTCGCTTTTTCAGACCTTACTAATTCGACCTCAGCTTTCCTCTTGGGTTTAGGTGATTGTTTAAACTTTCGAAGATTTGGTTCATCTAGAAACAACCCATCCTTCGGGCAAACAAGCCAGTTCGGTCTGATCGGTATATCGTCTTTGTGACGACATGGGTCTAGTGCCATGGACAGCACCCCATTCGTCCCAATGACTACACATGCATTGTTAGATTAGATAAGAAAGGCGGTCGAGGCTGGCAGAATCTGGGCTCTTCCCATATAAGGGCACAACTCTAGAGCCCAGCTCTCAACCTCTCCCTCTTTCCTTCTTTTAGCTTTAGTTATTTACTAATTTGTACCCAACTACGCGATACGGAACTACGTGAGCTGGTGCATCGTAACACGCGTGATAGTTTTTAGTAACTTGGAACCCGTAGTTCCGCTCAACTCGATCGTATGTCGTATTACGAAGACGGGTACTTTTCTCCCTGATCCCACTATTGCCACGCATTTTAATGTTAGCATCATTTTCAATACAAAGTCATTCAGTTCAGCTGCAGCGTTGTCTCCTTCCACCCCCACCCCATGCCTCAACCCAAATTACAAGGGAAACAAGAACTCACATGCTCGACAATGCATCCCCCCTCCCACCTAAACCTGTCCACGACATCCCCAATCCCCCCTGCGCGATAATTCACCCAGCTCATAACCAAACTCTGCTCCGTCTTGATGGTCGACCGAAGATAAGTGTGCGAAGTTTGTTGCCAGATAGGGGACAGGATGGACCAAGCAGAGGCGGCGCCATTCTTGGCCATAGGGTTGTGGTTCTTTTGTTCATGTTAGTTTCTCTCCGCTTTGGGTGGCCGGGCATGGTAGAAGCGACGGAGGTGAGGACAGAAATGTTGGGCATAAGGCAAGGGGAGAACAAGAAAAAGGGGAAGGGGATGCGACAGAGCCGAAGGAAGATTGAAGGAAAGGCACGAACAATGTAATCTTCAGCAATGAACTCAAAAGCCTTGGTAATATTTTTCTTGCCACCTTGAGCGCCGACGAAGGCTTGGACGAAAGTGTTGAAGTGGGCTGCTGTTTCATTGGCAGTGGGTGCTGGATTGAGAACACGCTTGCAAGGAGGAGGAGCTGTTGCGCGCTCGAAGATGAGGGAAGGGATGGTGTCTGTGATGGGGGCGGCGAGAATTGGCTGGACGGCCAGGGCAAGGAAGGCGGAGACGATAGTGAAGGGGCGCATGATAGGAAACGAACAGGTCGGGCGCTGGTGATGAATGGGGCGGCAGAGGTGGCAGACTGGAGGTGATTGTATTAAAACAATGGAAACAACGAGAGGACTCGGACAAAGAACCGGACGAGACTTGGATATATGTAGCTGTGGTCGGCAGTGGGGATGGTAGAGCCAAGCACTTGGCCCAATATAAACCTGATGCATCAACTGTCGCGGCTAAAACGGAAGACGGCACTTGTCCGTCCGTATGTCGCAACTCAAAGCATAATTGAACACTTCACGGCACCTGTGAGGATGGACGGATGATGTTAATGACCCTGGCCAAAGTTGCGAAGGCCCAGTGGTTTACCAAGATTGATATCCGACAAGCGTTCCATCGCATCCGTATGAGACCAGAGGATGAAGAGCTCACCACCTTCCGCACCGATATGGGAGCTTTCAAGTACAAGGTGTTGCCGTTTGGTCTAACCAACGGTCCGGCCAGCTTCCAGAGCTTCATCAACTCTGTCCTGGGAGAACACTTGGGAGACTTCTGCACCGCCTACATCGACGACATCCTTATATACTCTAACACTCTCGAGGAACATAAGGGTCATGTCCGCAAGGTGCTGGCTAAGCTGAAGGACGCTGGTTTACAGGCTGATCTGAAGAAGTGCGAGTTCCACGTTACGGAGACCAAGTTCTTGGGCTTTGTCGTGGGAAGAGACGGCGTCTCCGTGGACCCAGAGAAGGTAGAGGTTGTCAAGGAATGGGCGGTGCCAACCAATCTATGAGGCGTACAGTCCTTCCTGGGCTTCTGCAACTTCTACCGAAAGTTCATTCAAGACTACGGTCGAGTGGCGCGCCCACTCACGAATCTCACCAGAAAGGGAGAGGCCTTCATCTGGACCGAAAAGTGCCAGAACGCCTTCGAGGAACTCAAGCAGCAGCTGATCGACGCCCCACTGTTGAGACACTTTCGTTACGACGCAGAGACCAGAGTTGGGACTGATGCCAGCGACGGAGTCCTTGCTGGAGTACTGTCACAACTGCAGGAGGACACGGGAGAATGGCACCCAGTGGCCTACTTCTCCGAGACAATGCAGAACGCTGAGCACAACTACCCGATTCACGATAAGGAGCTACTCGCCGTGATCAGGGCCCTGCAGACATGGCGACCAGAACTGGTCGGTCTGAGGCAGAACAAGCCCTTCACGATCATCACGGATCACCAGGCCTTGGAGTACTTCAGCACGAAGCGACTTCTCAATCTTCGACAAGCCGGATGGGCCGAGTTCCTATCCCAGTACCACTTCGAGATCACCTACCGACCAGGCGCGAAGAACGCAGCGGCTGATGCCCTGTCCCGCAAGTCGGAAGATCTCAAGACCCAGAAGGACAAGAAGGATGCGTACCGCACGCTGCAGATATTCAAACCCGTGGAGGAAGGAGGAGTGGAGGTCTCGGTTATCGCCTCCATCTCAACCACAAAGGGGGTCTTGGAGGAATCGGTACCGATCATGATGCTGGATATGGAAGGATTGGAATTGAGCCCTGTCGAGCCAGAAGGATACGAGCTGGTGAACGCGATTATGAGGGCTAACCGGGAGGATGAGTCGTTGGAGGAATATCGAGTCCGAGCGCATGGGTCTGACCCGAACTTCACGATGATGGCCAACGACCTCCTGGTATACCAAGGCCGTCTCGCCGTGCCAGATAAGGAAAATCTGCGAACCCGCCTCATCGACGAAGCCCACTCGACCTTGACAACCGCCCACCCCGGCCGCAACAAGACTCGAGCAGTGCTGAAGAACCGTTACTGGTGGCCAGGAATGGCTGGAGATATCGAGAGATTCGTCAGGAATTGCATGGTTTGCAAGGCGAGCAAGGTGCCCAGAGACAAGACTCCCGGCAAACTGCACCCCATCCCACCACCCGCCAGGAAATGGACCTCCATCGTAATCGACTATAAGAAGATGCCCAAGGATAAACACGGTTTCGACAATGCCCTGGTCATGGTGGACCGCCTGACAAAGTCGTCATGGGTCACACCCTGCACAGAGAAGTCGACCGCCCAGGATGCCGCCCGGATGTACTACGAGGGTCCCTACCGTGTTCACGGCATGCCCGAGGAGGTGATCTCGGACCGTGGTCCCCAGTTCGTCTCCGCGTTTACGGATGAGATGTCTAAACTGACACGGACGAAGTGGAAGCTCGCCACGGCTGGCCACAGTCAGACGGCCGGTCAAGCTGAAGTCATGAAAGCTTACCTGGACCAGCGGCTACGCCCCTTCGTCAACCACTATCAGGACAACTGGTCTGAGGCGATCCCAGCCTTGGATACGGTACAGAACAGTCTACCCCAAGACAGCATCGGCCTCTCCCCCCACGAGATCATGTTCGGCTGCCCGATGCGCATGCCTTTCGACTGGGAGGCCCGGACTCAAGACCCCTCCATCCCCAGGACCGAACAGCTGACCAGGGAGCAAGCTCAAGAGTACGCTCAACGCATTCATGGATACGCAGAGTTCGCAAGGGAGATGATGCTGAAGGCACAGGAAGAACAAGCTCGTCAGGCCAACAAGAAGCGCAGGGACCCAGACTTCGACGTCGGCGACAGGGTCATCATCATCAAGCGGCTATGGTCAACGACTACTCGCCCCAGCGACAAGCTCGATTTCCCCAACACCCGCAACCATTACAAGATCATCGAGAAAGTGGGGCACTCCTACAGACTGGAGCTCCCAGACAGCTGGAAAGGATCGGATCTCTTCCATGCTGANAAGCGGCTATGGTCAACGACTACTCGCCCCAGCGACAAGCTCGATTTCCCCAACACCCGCAACCATTACAAGATCATCGAGAAAGTGGGGCACTCCTACAGACTGGAGCTCCCAGACAGCTGGAAAGGATCGGATCTCTTCCATGCTGATCGCCTGAGGAARTACGACAACAACCCACTGCCCGGCCAGACAGCTGAGTGCCCTGGTCCCGTCACTGACGACGACGAGGACCCCGAGTGGGAGGTCGACAAGATCAACGCGTCCAAGATCATCAACAGGAAGCTCTTTTACAACGCAGATTGGAGAGGCTGGGACCCTGATCCGGAGTGGTGGCCCGCCTC
>RAOM01000247.1:0-28754 GCA_009805225.1 Neurospora sp. LNF1-1 | reverse complement strand
GAGTAATTTTTTGTAGTTTTTAACAGGGGTTTTGRTGRCTCAGCTACACCTCKGYCGGGATATGAATGTTAGGGCGAGTACGTCGATCCTACAGAAAGTAGGAGAACAGAGGTTAGCGGCTGGACACTTTTCTGTAAATGCTACGTTGCAGCAAAAGTCAAAAATTAACCTTTCATACTCCGGCAAGGGTGTAGAAACGCCGGCGTTTCCAGAAGCGTTTTCATCCTATCACTCACGCCAAGCGCGGCTAAGGCTACGAGCCAGGCTAGCACATTGAAAGTCAATTCTAAATTAGGCTTCGATACCATGGTTCTATGGGAGCACACGGTGACTAGATGTCTCGTTTTTTTACGAGCTTCTTAGGTAAATTTGACTAACTTGGAGGGGACGTTTGTACCTGTTGTGCCCATTCAGCATCGTCGCACACTTGGATGAAGCTGCATCTTTCAACCTCAGCGTATCTGTCACGGACCAGCATTGAACCACTACACCAATGGGCCATGTTTCCACAAAAGGATACAAGTAACCGAAGCTGGTAATTCGGTTGCTCAAGTGGTCTTATATAGTTGCGACAACCGTCACAGTATCGACAGGCGATACAAAATCCAGGCCGACGATTAGAAATACTCAACCATTATTCCCTTTGCCCTTACTGCAATATCCTTCAGCTACACTCACAGGACGATGGATTGGGGGCCGTCCTTCTCGCGATTAAAACGTCCCCGCTGACACTACGAAGCATAAGAACCCGAGATATTTGGGCAGGCGAATCTGACTAGAACCTAAGAACCTAGGCCTATAGCAGACTCCACCGCGCAATAGATCACAAGTGCTCTTCACTTTATCCTCCAGCGGCGGGGGCGTAAAGTTGTAGAACTCGCTGTCCTGTTCTGGGTTATCACAACCAAGTTCAAAGCCGCAGGCGGAATTCTGAACCGGAGATGTCGGAGTGGCAGTAACGACTATTCACAAGACTAAGCTTCTTCCCATCAGTCAGTATGGTTAATCCAGAAAGAGGGATAGCATTCCTATACGAGCCGAATTACTACCTAGTGTGAAGCCAGCCTTGGAGTACCTTCAACACCCAGTCGGTGGTATAAAGCCGCATGTTAAACCGCGATCCCCCGCATCTAGACTAGGGAAGACCATGTAGCTATTGTCACGCACGTAGATCTCGAGATAAGGGACACGAATAATCTGACGTTGTTGATRAATAACTAAAGATGAAGAAGAAGAAAGGAAGCTAGTMTACATAGGACGAAAGAGATRACATCCTTATATRCAGTRGCARAYRGGATGGTAGACTGAACGTGCATGTGATCTGGCACCTGTCTGGCACCGCCATGACAGCTATGACGAAGCTACTGCAAGTGTGTTGGCTCATCCAAGCACTACCAAGGAAGAGACCACTTATCCGATCGAGGAGAATCGAGGCTTCTCCATTGTACCAACCTTGGCCATGACTGGGCAGTCAGGGGTTAATCCCGTGGCATCTGGACCACACAGGCACCTGCAAAAGGGGNAAGCACTACCAAGGAAGAGACCACTTATCCGATCGAGGAGAATCGAGGCTTCTCCATTGTACCAACCTTGGCCATGACTGGGCAGTCAGGGGTTAATCCCGTGGCATCTGGACCACACAGGCACCTGCAAAAGGRGAGTCAAGGGATGGAATAGTCTTGCTTCTTCGTAATGGAATACGTCATCTTGACAACAGTAGAAGGTTACCAAAATTTCCAAAATTCATATAAATTTGCCTATCCTCCCAGACCCTTCTGGTGGCACGCTAGAAACATGAAATAGAGAGAAAGGAATTGAGAAAGACATGGAATACATTATATGTCTTGCGAGAAACCAATACACCAAACCAGTCCTGATACGGTACCGATGGATATCATCCGTCCCTGGACATCACATTCAGACGGTCGGTAATTCGGTGGCAGCCAGAGTACGTTCTGGCCGTTGCAAGTAATCCACGAACTATACAATTCCAAGCTATAGCCATGGCTCTCTAGATTATCTAGTACAACTTGGCTTTCAGTAGTTTCTRTATCTATTTTAATACGTCCAACGTTGGTACGTAGGTAGCGATTAGTACGGTCAAACGAGATATCGGTCATCATAGTACGAGTAATAATCGTTTGGAGGCAGCTCCCCGACACTGGATCCCAGATCTTGATGGTTTCGTCCTCCGAACCGGACGCAAGCCGCTRGCCATCAGGCGAGAATGCYACTGAGCTAACGAAGTGGCTATGGCCTTTTAGGGTCTGGAGGCAGCTCCCTAACGCCGGATCCTAAATCGATCGTTTGGTCCTCCGAACCGGACGCAAGCCGCTGGCCATCAGGCGAGAATACTACTGTCACACGGACATTGCCTACGGTCCATGTCACACGGACATTCGCCGGCGACATTCATCAATCAAACTGCCGACCGGAATTACCGAAAGAATGTCACACGGACATTCGCCGGCGACATTCATCAATTAACCCGCCGACAGGAATTACCGGCACGAAGCTACCAAGCAAAGGCAGGGCAACTGGACGAAGGCTGGCACTCAGAAGATCTAGTTGTAGGCAGATGAACTAGATAGACTTGCGCCGATGCCTTGTAGCCTCAGGCACACAGGGCTCGGTACGTACCAACCTTCTTTGGCATAAGAAGGCCTTAAGGCCCRRCCTTCYCMTGGAGGTTGARAGGATCAACAAGGCCTTCGAGACCAAAGTAGTTTATCAGCTGAATTGAACTACTGTTCCAAGCCCTGATCACAGCCCTTGTCACAAGTAAGTATAAATCTAACTCCGCACTAGGAATATGGTCTAACTAAAGATATAGGGAGGTAATGATTAGTCGCAGTTATCAAAGCTTACTTGGGATGCTTACTGTCACGGCGGTGGCAGACCACTACCCTAACCAGGCCATGTTCCTACAAAAGGATACAAGTAACCGAAGCTGGCAATTCGGTTGCTCAAGTGGTCTTATATAGTTGTCCCGAAAGAGGCACCCGAGTGCATTCCGTGACACTTACCGGCTTGCTCTGTTTTATAAGTCAATAATAGAGCAAGCTCCACTTCAAGCATACATATCAGCGCTTATATTTATTCTAAGCGGTAGCTTGATAAAGAGGAATTTCAGGGTAGAAGAACCTGAATGGATTCGAACTAAGCCGCCTGTAGAATTGGATGGGAATGTATGCCTCTAGACCCTAGAAGGCTATAGCGGCTCCGTTGATTCAGTGGCATTTTCGCCTGATGGCCAGCGGCTTGCGTCCGGTTCGGGGGGCTATACGATCAAGGTCTGGGATCCGGCGTCGGGGAGCTACCTCTAGACCCTAGAAGGCTACAGCCACTTCGTTAGCTCAGTAGTTGTGACAAGGGCAGAGTTCTGGGCTTGGAACAAAGAGTTCAATTCAGCTGATAAACTACTTTGGTCTCGAAGGCCTTGTTGATCCTYTCAACCTCCAKGGGAAGGCYGGGCTTCAAGGCCTTCTTATGCCAAAGGGAAACGGTACGTACTGGGGTACGTACCGGTCCTTGTCGCCTGAGGCTCCAGGGCATCTATCTAGCGACCTGTATACATGTGGATCTTTCTGAATGCCTTCATCCATTCTCCTTCTTCCTTCTGGCGCCGGCCTTTGCCCGGGCGCCCTGCTTCTGCTTGGTTGGCTGAGATTGCTTCCCAGGTGGTGAGGGGAACCTCGTGATGATGCTCAGCGCCATCGGCAGTTCTATGGTTGGCTCGATTAGCTTGATGGCGCGAGAGGGGTTCGGGTAAGTTGTGCCATCGGTTGAATAGTCTGGCCGAGGCAAGGCTGACGAGGCTGGGTTGACGCCTAAGACTGTCAGGCACCGGTGAGGTTGTCGCCAAGTGTTGAGGCTCTGCTGAGCCTTGCAATCCTAACCCTGGACTGCGGTCAATGTCCGTGTGACAGTCTGGGATCCTTCTTTGTTGGGGGTTGAGGTCGGTCAGGGTTCCGTCGGTGGAATTCCTCCAGTCTCGCAGGGCAGTTCAAGTTCTTGAGGGGCTCCCAAGTGTTTTTTTCGGGGCCGAACCCTTCCCATTTGATGAGGTATTCCAACTCTCCTTCTTCTATCTTTGAATCCAGAATTTGCTCCACATCCCATTCTTCTTCTTCGTCCTCGATACTGGTTCGCATGTTGACTCGTGCGCCCTTAGGTGCTGGTTCTAGTAGCGAGACGTGAAATGAGTGTGATCTTAGCTTCATGGTGTTAGGAATGTCCAACTGGTATACCACATCTGAGATTTTCTTTTCGATTTTGAAGGGTCCAACCCGTCGGTCGTCCAGTTTCTTGCTGGGTCGCTTTGTTCTCAGGTTTCTGGTGGCGTGGTCGTGATGTTGGCTTCGACGGTTTGATGGCCAAGCTACACCCACTCTCGACTACATGTACGAACACTTGACCACGGTGCAAAAGCTTGGAAGTTGGGTTTTGATGAGGCGAAGTAAATTCTCATCTAGACTTTTTTAGGCAGCTACACTAAATCGAAATTCAAGTATGACAAAAGAATGTAAAAAGAAAAACAAAATCAGCTGTTTTGACAAGATAGAAAAGGACTGTTTCATAACCAAGGCCAAAGAGAAGCATTGAAGAATACGCGCGTTCCAAGCCAAAACTTTGGGAAGTGGCCAGGACGGGTTTTCTCAGCACTCAAGAGGCCCAACCACCACAAGAGCACGCACATCTTAAGGGGCCAGTTTAAGACAGACGGCCTTATGGACAGACACTCCTGATGAAGCAAGTCTCAATGATTAGTATGATATGTCTTCGGAATCACGAGTTCGAGTTCACTCACAGAAGTGTTTCTTGGACCAGACAGCTGCCTTAGCTCTGGAGGTAGCTGGAGAGCTGGCGGAACTGGTCGTCCGAGAGTCCGGAATACTGCAGGCAGGCTGAGCCGCAAGGAGTTGGGCGAGGGCCTTCGCCAGTGCAGGAGCCCGACAAGGCCACAGCAAGGTTCATGCAGGCCGGCGGCACATTGTCAAATTTGCCCACTGATGAATGTTCTTCGTTAGCAAGACTGCTGCCAGTCTGAAGGCATCGTCCAGTGAATCACTTACCACCAGGGGAGGGAATCGAGGTTTGAACCTTGATTCCCCTGTTGGCCTGATCGTGGAGCTGGCCGTTGCAGATGTCGAAGTTGTATCTTGGAACATTGCAAGGGCCTACGTCTTGACGGACGTTCAGGATAGGAGCAGACGCAAGCTCCGTCATGAGATCGCGCTTGTTGACACAACCCCTTCCAGGGTGCTTTTTGCAATAATCTGAGATAGTGCCTGCAAAGACGCCGGCAAACATGATGATCTCAATGACGTGGGCAATCGCAACGATAGGCATTTTGGCTGATGAGGAGGAGAGCTGGATAGGTGGTTGGTAGTAAAAGAAGTAGATGTAGTAGGAAGGCAATGACAGAAGATGGTGTTGTTGCAGTGTCTATCGAAAGGTTGACCTTGTGAGCGGATTTCAAGCCCCTTTTATGTTTAGAGAGTTGGCTCCCAGGCATGTCGTTGAAGGACTGATAGAATGAACTGAGACCTGGTGTCTAGGAACCTCAAGCGACACCACATCTGATCCGGATCACCAACACCCGCCTGACAACCACCCCGCCCAACAACATGTTGAATCCAATTCCATTTACCGACGGGAAGTTGTCTCTAGAATCAGGTCATCTAGCCTTCATCCGGCAGGTCACAGCCATGGTAAAGCTGCACGGGTTAGGACCAACTGTCCCGGCCATCACGATTTCACGAGGCGCAGGTTCACGGTGTGAGTCCGATCACCAACAACCGGTCTGGAAACCACCCCACCCTGCGCAACAACATAGCATGAAAATGTCATCCTTCGATATTGTCTATAGGCTCATCTACCTCAAATCGGGCAGGTGTCAGTCACAGTAAAGCTATACCAGGCCCAACCACCCGTGCCTGGTCCTCGCGTGCGTTTCACGACTCGCAGACTCACAGTTGGATTCCCGCAATCATTCTTGGGCATGGAGCCCATGGTAGAAGGTATGTTCCATTCGCCTTTTTTCGGCCCGTGTTCACCGAGAAAAAGGCACTTCGGGAAAAAAGTGGCACGGGCCAATTTTCCTCGGGATTTTCACCGGATTGCAAAGGAAGGGAAGCTGTTTGGAGTTTTGAGTGAAAATGGTACAGTACCTCTAATGTTGTTGTTTTGGCGCTGAAGTTTGGGTGGTTATAGTTGCTTTAGCACTATTTCTAGCGTCTTCAGCGGACGATGCACATTGCAAAACACCCGGCTCCTTTTGTTTACCCGGTGAAAATAGATGTGAGCGTTGTGGTTGGTTAGAATGTTAAAAAGTGTCCCTGGGCCTTTCCTTTTCCTCGGGTTGAACGCCGTTGTTCACAGGGTGAACAGGTGCATCCGGTTACAAAAGTAAAAGGATCACGATTTTCACTGACGGGAGCCTGTTCACCCCGCGAAACCCCCCAAAAATACGAGTGGAACACACCCTTAGATTTTGCATGTTTTGTCTTTGCGTTACATCAAACGGGGATGTTCCAATGGAACGAGGAAAAGCGTTACCTCGATGGATCGCCAACATTGCAAAAGTTGGGGGTCCTGGGGGTCTGTTGGCGCCGGTATCCGAGCTTAGAGGTACTTAGACTTTGGCGCTGATCCTATGTGTCAAGAGATGAGAAATCTGTTGGGAGTTAGATATTATGCGGGTAGTCACGAGTGGTAGGCTATCCCATGTGTCTTTAATAGATACCATAGAAACCGTGAAGAATTTGCTACTGACGGGCTACGACCACACGCTAATCGGTTAGAGGTCTGATAGAATTTATTGCCCATGGTAAGCAATAGGTGAGCTAATGGTTGAACATACTACGAGGCTTGCAGTAAGCGAACTTGAGCATGATACTATAACGTAATTGGAATCGTCCTCCTAGGTACCTCTAGGTATGTATGACAACGTAACCCTCGGCCGGTTCCCCGGGGTATCCGCGCCGCCGCAGACGATCCAGTCTAGACAGAGGCCTCTTTGGTTAGTTCACACGTAGCTCAAGTTGGCTAGAGGTAATAGGACCTTGTTGACTTCTTCCTGTCGAGAATGTTTTACTGCACAATGTGGTAGAGGTAATTTCCCGTCTCGGCGGGAAAGATTCTGAGACTGAGTTGGGCGGAGAATTTTCACTTCCTAGAGACCTATAAGAGCTTCCTTCAGAAGAAAACAATTCATCGTTGGTGAAGGTGATTCAGTAAAACAGCCTCCCAGAGTCAATCCTACGTTTCTGACCGATCAGCAAACCAAGATGCCCGTCGTTCCTGCCCTCCGCCCGCCAGTCTGGTTGATTATAGGAGCATATGCTTCCTGTCCGTTACTCGTGCTTTGGTTTACCTCCATCCTATTCTACGTGGCTGTACAGCGACAGTTCGATGCCACTCGGCTTGTCTTGTCGATTTTGCACATCGTCGGCGTCGTTGTTGCCCTCCGGTTGGGAAGTGTTTCCTTCGTTCCATTCAACCATCTTTTCGTTCCATCGGCGATCATTATCACGCTCCACACAGCATCCGTTCTTCTCTTGGAAAAGAAGATCCTCCAGCTCCCAAGTTCTGCATCCTTCGCCCAGCGACTGCGTGCCGTCCTCCGTATCTGGGCTAATCCTCGCGGACTGTGCCTGTCGGATGATACGTGTACTGACAGCCCGAATCATGGCCATCCAGGTCGGGTTAGATTTGCTCTTCTTCGATGTGGACGCGCCATAGTGTTGTTGGCCATCCGTCATCTCATAGCCTCTTTCACCACCAAAACTCTGTACGGTCTTCACCTGAGTCGCTGGGATTTCGGCCCGGACAAGCAGGGCCTTCTGCCTCCACTCACCAAGCGAGACCTGATCTTGAGGCTCCTAATGTCTTATCAGTGGGTCTGGGACACATACATTCTGCTCACTGCCGCGCACAATCTTCTCGCGGCGGTGTTCGTGTCAGTTATGCAATGGGATCGGCCAGACGAGTGGCCCGCGCTCTTCGGCAACATCACCGAAGCGTACTCCCTCCGACGATTCTGGGGTCGGTTTTGGCATCGGCTTCACGTCACCGTATTCGAAGCTTACCTTGCGGCCATGGTCATTCGCCTCAAAGTAAGGAGTACACCATCCGCTCCAGTCTTCCCCTTTTACCGGCATGCTGATAACTGACTGCGCGGCAACAACTTGACCTTAGCCCCCTCAGGAAATTGACAGCCGCGCACCACAGACAACGCTAGAACAACAACGGCACTGGCAACGGAAACGACAGTTGTTGAGACATGGCATTATTTCCGGAGAGTCTCGCGCGCTTTGGATTTTTATCCTGTCCGCCGTCTGCCACACAGCATCGAACTGGGTTCTAACGCACAGATCCAATGTAGTGCAGGAGTTTCGCTTTTTCCTTTCGAATTACGTCGTATGCTGGGCAGAGACTATCCTGGAAAGGAGGCTGAAGCTGGCCGGGCGAGCCAAATCCTCGGGTTACGGTACACAGGCTATGACGCGAGTGATTGGTTACATATGGGTAGCGAGCATATTTTTTTGTCTCGCTCCGGCGTGGCAGTATCCCTGCGTCTATGCAGCTCTAGGTTTTTGAAACCAAAAATTTGTACCCTAGTCTGAGAAAGTACATGTAGAGGTACCTAGCCGCTCGGATAATTAGCTCGGGCTGAAGGCAATCCGACTCTGTTGGTCGTACATACAACTTTAACACACCGTCTTTTCTCATGGTGTGGTTCGACTGCTTCCCGTCATTGCATTGTTGGTTCCAGGCAGCTGCCGGGGTACCTATTTGGGTAGGTCAATTTGCTGATGACCTGATGTCAGCATCGGCTGTTGGTTTATAGTTGCAGCGGCAATATTGAGTGCATCTGCTGGTCGGTTTCTCTTCAACATGCTGCCGCGTTACCCGTTTGACTGCCTTCGGCAACAAAACCAGCACGGGGCGACCTTTGGCATTGTTGCTCGCTTCTCCTTACCAAACCTCACCATTCCACAGTCAGTAACCGTTTGGGGTCCGCGTTCGCCATGAGCACCAAGAGCAAAACGTCGCTAGGCGACGGCGACGACGACGTCCGTAAGACATTCTCGAGCAGGATGCCTATAGCAGCAAAATTTCTGGGATATCACCCGTTTCCTCCAGTCATGAACCTCTACGGCAATTCCTCTGGGGGCGTCATTGGCGCACTGACTACATATAAGCTCTGCGGTGCGGACAAGAACGAATTCTTATACGTTGTCGAGGTACACCACGGCTTTACCCCCAGAGGACCGCTCAACTTCAGGCCGGGCTTCTACCTGCGGAACGGGACGGGAACCGAGGCCCCAATTCTGGCGGCCGCCGGCGACGAAGAGCGAGAACCCCTTCTGATGTCAACCTTCAGCGTGAAAAGTCTCATCATGGTGCCGCCACCGCTGGACGAGGACGACGTCGAGTTCAACCTGAACCCTCGCGACCTGGTCACCGAGATTATGTACGCCACAACGACCAGCGACGGTAGCGTCTCGTTCCGGTTCTCGGTCGAGGTCGGCCCTAAGATGAAAATCCGGGAGGAATTCGAATGGAGGAAGACCCGGAAGGGCGACACCAACACCCAACACAGCCGGTACATTCTCTCTCGCCTGCCATCCTCATCTTCCACCTCATTTTCCTCACCGTCTCCTTCTTCTTCATCTTCATCGGCACAAGAGGAGAGCGATATACTTGCTGATCTTACGTTTCGCAATGCGATTTCCTTGCATCACTTGTTCACACTGGAGCTGAAGGGGGCTGCTTGTTCAGGAGTGATGGGTGATCGTTGGACTCTTATGGTTGTCGCCACCGCGCTCAGACTTTACTGGCTACGCAGCTATGGCAAAACGAATAAGGCTGTCGTGGGAATTGGGCAGAAACTTCGGGGCAAATAGTTTGGTTGTTCGGCTTATTTAATGATCGGGATGTCCCTGGATGCGGGGGCGGGCATGTTGCAGAAATTGCTGGAGGAGTGGGTGAGCATGATGCACGATGAACTCAGAAGCAATGCATTATGGCTTCCTGTCTTCTCTCCTGCACCGTTCCCAGTTTAATCATGTACAGTAAAGCGGTTTTCAGAAATGAGAAATCGTGTATTCAGCAACAGAAAGGACAGTTGGCAGCAACAGGCATTCGCTCAACCACAACCAGATGCTGAACTTCAAGTGTAGGAACCACCCTACTTTCAACCTAACAACTTCCTCCCCTTTCAACCCACTTTCTCCTTCCACATTCATGTCAACCACCAAGCACACACACAGCTCAGTCATAGTAGTCAGGCACCAAGGATGTGGGGCAGTCTCAGCGGGGCGGTCCACCGGAGGGGAAAAAGTGGCTGACAATTTTGGGAACGCCTGTCATGAGAGACTTGGTCCCAAGCTGTCTTCCCAGTGTTTTTCCCGGACATAAAAAGCACATTTACGAGCAGGATGCTTACCGAGTACCTATGCCTGATTTCCTGGAACCCAAAACGAACGCCCCGAGATTGTGCGGTATCATTCATTACCCTATCACGTGGTAATCGAAGTGTGCCGTAGGTTGCAGGTGATACTGTGCCTGGAAAAGTTTGTTCGGCACGGCCCGTATGCAACCAGGATGGCTGGCTCCGCGTACTCCCCGCCCTACCCTTGGTTCCACTTAGCGGGGCCGAAGCAGTCATCGCCAGAACACAAATACTACCCTCCTCATACATCACCAGCGTGCCTTCGAACTTTGACCTCATTGCTCTACTTGCTTAGCCCAGTCGGAGACCTGCATGTCCACTCGCCACACTTGCTCAGCTAGGCAGAGCGATGCGCTTCCGGCCACACGTACATAGTGTACTCACGTATATGCAATTGTCCTCTTCCATATGCCTGCAACCTCCACAGCTTTCAAGGGTCCTCTTCATGTTCCCACTTGACACAGTTCCCACTTGACACAGTTCGTCTCTCAATTCTCCTTTCTCAACTCTACGACGACACGGTAGCTGCATACCCTATGTCCACCACACTCTGTATCCCGCAAACTGCCCTGGCCATGGAGCTGGATTTCCTGAGTGACCCGGAGGACTGGTCCGACTTCGGCCAGATGGATGTCAATGAGGACACATCAACACCGGAGGAGGCCTCAGCGCTGCGCGAGTTCGTACAGGCCTACAATACCCCAAGCGCCCTGGACGCGGAGGAGACAGCTCGCAAGCTCATGTCGCTAAANGAGGACTGGTCCGACTTCGGCCAGATGGATGTCAATGAGGACACATCAACACCGGAGGAGGCCTCAGCGCTGCGCGAGTTCGTACAGGCCTACAATACCCCAAGCGCCCTGGACGCGGAGGAGACAGCTCGCAAGCTCATGTCGCTAAATGAGGACCGCATACCATGCGATGGCGACTTCGACAAGGGCATCCGAATTGCCTGGCTGCTATATGRTGTTGGCATCAAKATGGTACAACATCAAGTCGCTATCCTGGTAGTTGCCGACGCCGTTATGGCCCTTCCCCGCTTAGATGCGACACCTGAGCAGGAAGTCCGGTTCGGGGAGGAGAAGTTGGAGCGGTGGAGGAMATTGGAGGACTTTTGGGGTACCTGCTGGAACGACARATGGGATAGTATGTATTCCAATACACCGTGGCAATACCSATTARTKGACTAAYAAATTGGGACAGGGTATAACGAGTTTCGGTATGGTAATGGATTTTRCGGCTACATCCGTGCGAATGCATGGGTGGCCCGTCATCTTGTGCTACACCCCCCCAACATTTACTACACCACTGAGCTAAATGTAGCCTTCAGCCGGATGATGTTGGCCCTTGAGAAAGATCCGTGGAACTATCCTGGTGTGCGAGAAGATGATGATGTCGGCATCCGCTCGCCCAAAGACTATACTATTACCACGCTTAACAYCGACGTTYATGTCTTGGTCCCATTCCTGGTGATAGCAGGAGATATAATGTACCGATATACCGACAGAGAGATGATGGCTCGGAGGTTCGCAGAGGCACATCAAGAAAACCATGAGCACAACACAAGGGAGTATTGGCAGGAATTCAGTTCAAACCGTTCCGAAAGATCCTTGTGGAAGGCAGAGAAGAAGGTCGACCAAYATGAATGGYTGACGCGAGAGAGGTGGGCTTTTTGGAAGAAAAGATTGGTATGGATTTCAGAGCAGACCGAGCTCTTACAACGGACTCGGGACGAGGCGATCATGCTTGTGCAGCTAATGACGGAGATTRAGGGTCGTGGGGCGTAAACACCAAGGAACGTATCACGCTATAACGRGGCYATGGAGACACAGTCAACGTCAATGGACACAATGCATTATCGCCTTCCCCTTGAGGCTGGTGCCTTGTYGCTGTCGGTCTTGCAGGGCAGGTAGCAAAAACATATTTGATTCTACAACCCAAACAASYAAGACYGCCTTGCTTGAGACTTATGATACCCGACATGTATGCGCGAACAAATTTTAWTTCAACACTCACAGCARTAGTGGCGGAAAGTAACATGTTCCGGTTAAAATTCGCCGTCACAACACTACCTACCTACTTTGGAATGGTCCACTCTCTCCCCCCTGGTCAAACTTAACCCGGACATGAGACTCGGGACTGTCCGACGCGCATGTCACAGACAAGCACATTTTGTCCAAGCGGATTCGACTGTGGCCTAGTAAAAAATCCGTCCAATGCAGGTACCCATTGCACCATCTGCTCCCCACACTACTTGAATGATATYGCAAGCGTRGTATCGCCCGGGCATCGACCGCTTGTCACTTCAGCTAAGCCTGCTACTATCCTCCGGAAAAGGAACTGGACTAATAGACCTTGAGGTTTGCACAGTATATGCTATTTTTTCGGACATCGTAACTTGGACAGGTTAGAGGACCTTCACCTGCTACAATCGACTCGCATGAATGCGAAGACCGAGTGTCATATCGGTCCGTAAACCCTGTCAATGTCACTACAGTGACCACCAACCTACAGTACAGCATGAAGCTCCGATATCCACCCGGACACCTTTTCCCACGCCGTTGCCGGAGAAACCAACTCCACCGGAAGACTTCGGTACCTACTAGCTGTGTAGGTAGAAGGCACCGAAGCAGTATAGTAGTAGTCATGCTTGTTACTTGCTTCGAGCGGCGCGACCGGAAGGAAGAGAACTCCACCACCTCGCAAACGTCGTGAACAATCCATTCAAAGCACCTCGAGGTCTTACGAGTATTCCAATGCCGAAACTCCGGTCAGAAGAGCTGTCAAGGATAGTATCATTGTCCTAGACTGCGCTATCTCGGCCCGTCGCTTTCTTGGTGTGGCCACATCCATGCCGGGGCTACCACATTGTAAACCGCCGCTTACATAGAGTTTGGACACACATACGCGGCGAGGAGATTTCCGTGTAGAGGTGGCTAACATGAGAAGAATTTGACAGCTGTGACAAGGGCAGTATCCTGGGCTTGGAACGGTGGTTCAATTCAGCTGATAATTAACTTTGGTCTCGAAGGCCTTGTTGATCCTTTCAACCTTCAAACAAAGGCTGGGTTTCAAGGCCTTCTTATGCCAAAGAGGTTTGGTACACACTGAGGTACGTACCAAGTCTTGTTGCCTGAGGCATCAAGGTATCTATCTAGCGATCTTCATACGATCTTCATACATGTGGATCTTCCTGAGTGTCTTCCACCATTCTCCTTCCTTCTTCTGGCGCCGGCCTTCATCCGATCGCTCTGCTTCTTGCTTGGTTGGCCGGGATTGCTTCTGTGATGACTGGGGACTGCCTCGTGATGCTCATCAGCGTCGTCGGCAGTTCGACGGTTGGCTCGCTAGCCTGATGGCGTCGAGAGGGGCTTGGGTAAGCAATGCCGGTGGTTCAGAGTCTGGCCGAAGTGAGGTTGAGTCTCACGGCCTACGGCCGCCGGGCATTCATAAGGCTGATGCCAGGCGTTGAGGCTCTGCTAAGCCTCGGCAACCCTAACCCAGAACTGTGGGCAAATGTCCGTGTGACATCAGCTCCCCCTTCTTCAAGGTTCGCCCCGAGCCGGGCATGCGTCAGCTTCATGGCAGGGTCAGTTTGTTGGGGCGTTGGGGTCTCGTGGTTTGTCTGGGTGCCTGGTGTGGAATGCAATGACTTCTGCTTTTGCTTCATCAGTGAAGAAGTGCTCCCATGGTTCCCATGTAAGATTCCCGGCTCCTTCCCAACCTTCCCACTTGACTCTGTACTTAACCTTATCCCTAAGGGCTATGGAGTCCAGTATCTTCTCAACCTCGTAGTCTTCTGACTCTGCTGGGGCTGCCTCTCGCAGGACCTGGTCTAAGTCAGGGGCTCTCTTACTGCCAGCGCGGTAGAGTTCCAGGAGTGAGACGTGGAAGGAATCATGGATGCGCCATTTCTTGGGTAAGGTAAGTCGGACAGCGGTAGGGGAGATCACCTGGGATATCTTGAATGGGCCATGGAGCTTCTTGTCAAGCTTCTTTGAGGGTCGTTTTGTCCTGATGTGCCTACCGTTTAACATAACAAGCTGCCCTACCTCGTATACCGGGGCCTCCGATCGCTTCTTATCCGCCCAGTCTTTCATCCTCTGACGGGCGCGTTCCAATTGTTTCTGGGCAGCCTCGTAGACCTGGGTCATCCAGTGGGCGTATAGGCGACTTCCAGGGTTACGAGGCGCGCCGTCAGGAGGGTTGTGAGCAGCTGGGTGATAACCGTAATTGGCGTGGAAGGGGGAGAGGCCCGTAGACGATGAAGTAGAGTTGTTGTATGCGAACTCGGCGGTGGCTAACAGGTCCTCCCAATTGCTCATTTCGTAGTTGACGAAGGCGCGAAGATAGGTTTCGAGGATCTGGCTGAGCCGTTCGGTCTGGCCATCTGTCTGGGGGTGGAATGCTGTGCTCATGCGGCTTTTGATGCCGACGAGTTTGAGGAAGTCCTTCCAGAGGTGGGCTGTGAATCTTGAGTCCCGGTCAGAGATGATATCGAGGGGTACTCCATGTAGTCGCCAATATTCTCTGGCGAAGATTTTGATCAGATCTTCAGTCTTCTTCTCTCCTACCTTGAGAGGGATGGAGTGGGCCATCTTTGTGAAGGGGTCGACCATCACCCAGATGGAATCACAGCCGTTGGACAATGGTAGGTCCGTGATGAAATCCATTGCGACCGTTTGCCAGGGGACGTAGTGTAGCTCCATGGGTTGTAGCAGGCCATGAGGGGAGTGCCTGGGAGGCTTGTTTCGTTGACATTCGAGGCATCCTCTCACGTATTCCCTGACTGTTTCCTCCAATCTTGGGCCACTGTGAAAGCGTGATCCTACAAGTGATACGACAACAAGACTAGAAGCCACAAATCAAAGTAATATTAAGTGTAAGGAGGAAAAGGAAGCTATCAAACGAGGGCATCACGGTTCTGGACATATAAGTCAGAACTGCCACTCGTTCCCGCCTTCCCTTTCCGTACGGTGTTATCGATAAGAACATGAGCCTCATTCCATCCGATATGTCATGGTAACCTATCTCGCCATGCCATGACAGCCACCAGAAGTTCCTTGTGATCAACTCCATGGTTTTATCCATCCCCATGTGGCCGGCGGCCTTGGTGTCGTGCTCAGAGGTGATGACATCGATCTGAAGGGGTTCTGGGACGTAGAGACGGTTCTTGCGGTACAGCAGGTCGTCAAGTTTCTCGAAGTCCTTGTCGAGCTCTTCCTTGATGGACTGGTTCATGTAGGCCGAGTCCTCCTTCCTGACTTCCTTGAGTCGTTGAATGAATTCATCGTTCCACCGCTGGGTCGATATGCTGCAGAGCCTGGCTTGGGACAAGAGGAAGCAACTACCCACACCGGGTTCTGGGGGTCCTTCCGAATGAGAGAAGTGTTTATCTTGCAAGACCGATGTGATCGGCTGGTCTTCCCCCCCCCCCCCCCCCCCTTTTCTCCGGGCGGAAGCTTTCTTGTCAGGAAAGCGCGTCGGCTTTGGCGTTGAGATGCCCTGGGCGGTAGTTAATGATAAACCAGAAATTGGCCAACTGCATTGCCCAGCGAGCTTGTCGGCGGTTCAGGACCTTGGAGTGCGTAAAGTAGGCCAAATTTTGGTGGTCTGAGAAGACTTCGACACGGTGTTTAGCGCCCTCGAGGTAAATCCTCCAGCGATCGAAGCTATCGACGATGGCGAGGAGCTCCTTATCATGGATCTCATAGTTCATTTCTGCAGGGGTCATCTTTCTAGAGTGGAAGGCGACGGGGTGTAATTTGTTGTCGTCGCCCTTCTGTGACAGGACTGCGCCGATACCAAAGTCGGAGGCGTCAGTTTCCATGATGGCTGGTTTGGCTGGGTCGAAGTGCGCAAGGACTGGTGCTTTGGTGAAGGCTTCCTTGAGCTCTTTGAATGCTTTTGCCATAGGTTCGGTCCATTTCCATGTACGTTTATCGACTGAGTTTCCTGCTGTTAGGGCTCTGACGATCGTGGAGAAGTGGCGGATGAACCTTCGGTAGAAGTTGGCGAAGCCGACGAAGGATTGGGATTCTTTGAGCGTCGTGGGCACCTGCCAGTCGATGATGGCCTTGACCTTGTCTTCAGACATGCCGATGCCTTGGGGTGAGATTTGATATCCCAGGAATTCGACGTCGGTGACTCCCCATTTGCACTTCTGGGGCGCGACTGCCAGGTGATTCTTTGACAGCCGGGTGAGGACTTCTTTGACCAGGCGATCGTGCTCCTCGATGGTGTCTGCGTAGATGAGGATATCATCGAGGTAAACGAGGACACCTTCGTCGATCAGATCCATGAAGAGATGGTTCATCATAGCCTGGAAAGTCGAGGGAGCGTTAATGAGTCCCATAGGCATAACGACGTCGACATCATTTCCATGACACGCGAAGACATGTTGATGGAGTAACTGAAGGGCGTGCTCTCAACAAACTTTTCGAGGGTAACTTCGAGGGAGGAGATGCCAAGGTGGTCGGGCGCTGCCGTGATGATGTCAATCTGGCCCGCGGCGTTGGTTTTGACCACCGTGGGCCGCATCCGGTTGAGACGATACGCCAGGTCGTTGATCTTGACAAACACCGGCTCTGACTTCAACGATGCGGGATAACCCCCGGGCACGGGGTCACCGGTTGCCTTGCTTCGTGTCAAGGCTGTCCTGGTGAGGCGGATCAACCATGATCCAAGGCGAACTATGGTAGTATTCGGCTAAACTAATTCTTTTTTTCTAAAAAAAAAAAAAAGATCTTATATAGGTATCTGTGGGATGGATCACGAATGATGGGAATGATGATGTATTGAGGGAGGGATCCAGCTAACTGAAGCTGGAAGGGATCGCCAGCTATATAGAGCTGGCGAGACAAAGGGAGGCAGGTCTGCAAAGGAGGGATTCTGGGAAGTGCCAGAACCGCTGTCAAAGAAGGGTGCAGGTCAAAGACCCTGCAGCCCAAAGGACTCAAGCTATCGGCTAACAAAATTGATAAGGGGGCAGATGTGTATGTATTCTTGCCTTTAACCGTTGCTCCAAACCAACACTTTTCTAGGGTGACCTTTTCTGCTACTATGGTACCATGCCAGATCGTTTGTTTAGTTACGTTTGTAGCTATTCAAGCCCTACATGTGTTACGATCCAATCAGAAACCTCTTATGTAAGCTAGATAGACCGACCAATAGAAGGCTACCCGAACCTAGGGTCCCGGAGTCCCGAGAATACGGGGCTACTGGACACCGCCCCCACGGTCCCGGGGTCCCGAGACGCGGGACTACGGGACGGGTTCGAAGGCCAGTATATAAGAAGGCCGCTTCCCGGCCTTCGTTATTCTGGCTCTTCAGCAAGCAATAGCTTTCACAATCGATCAGTACCTTTTGGCTACTACTACCGTTGTTCTTATTCCCAGCGATATACTCCTGTGCTTGTAACGGTTCGTCACAACATGATGATGCCTTCGAAACAGAGTTTTCGTCCTTCGACGAATTACTTCAGCGTCCAAACTTGGAAGATGTTGATTGCATTGAACTTAGGTGGAAGGATGGGATGCAGGAAAAGCCTATCTTTCCCTTAAAGTACTACAAATTTCTGGAACCTTAGGTGGAAGGATGGGATGCAGGAAAAGCCTATCTTTCCCTTAAAGTACTACAAATTTCTGGAACTTTGGAACCGGACATGGTTGGTAGCGGGGAACAGAAACACTCTCCGCCCCTATGCGCTGCGAATCGGCGGTGGAAATAAAATAAAAGAACCTTTTACCCGTTTCCCTTACTATTTTGCTTACAATTTTTACACAAGGTTCCCTTACATCCGCTATTCGAAACTACATCCTGAGCCATAACACAAAAACATTCGAAACCTCTTACCAAGCGAGGCATATTCCACACAATTTGATGTCATTCGTTTCGATAGTACATCTGAATGGGAACCATGGGAGCACTTCTACACTGATGGAGCCAAAGCCCAGGTTATCGCCTTCCACACCAGACACCCGGAGAAACCACGAGATCCCAATGTGCCCCCAAGGCCTTAGCGTATCCATGACTCCTTCCACGTCTCGCTCATCGAACGCTCCAAGAAGCTTGATCAGAAGCTCCATGAACCATTCAAGATATCTCAGGTAATCTCTCCCACCGCTGTCCGGCTTATCTTGCCCAAGACCTGGCGTATCCATGACTCCCTCCACGTCTCGCTCGTCGGACCCTACCGCGCTGGCAATCAGGTAGCCCCTGACCCTGACCAGGTCCTGCGGAGGCAGCCCCGGCTGAGTCAGAAGACTATGAAGTGGAAAAGGTGCTGGACTCCTTGACATTCAAAGGCAAGGTTAAGTATCAAGTGAAGCGGCAAGGTTGGGAAGGAGCCAAGAACTTGACATGGGAACCATGGGAGCACTTCTTCACCGATGAAGCAAAAGCAGAAGTCATTGCATTCCACACCAGGCACCCATACAAACTACGAGACCCCAGCGTCCCAACAAACTGACCCTGCCATAAAGCCGACGCATGCCCGGCTCGGGGCGAGCCTTGAAGAAGGGGGAGCTGATGTCTCACGGACATTTGCCCAAAGTTCCAGGTTAGTGTTTCCGAGGCTTAACAGAACCTCAACGCTTGGCATCAGCCTTATGAGTGCCTGGCGGCCTCCGGCCGCGAAACTCAACCTCACCTTGGCCAGGCTCTTGGCCCGAAACTCAACCTCACCTCGGCCAGACTCTTGGCCACTGGCACAGCTAAGTAGGGTCCCAGCCGCGTGGGGTTGGGAGGACTTGGCCAATAAGGCTGCAGCAGTCTCAGAAGCAGCTGCAGCCTGCACAAGCATGTGAATGGTACATGGTGGTGAGCCATGACAGCAATCACGTACGACAGTCACAGAGGTCTAACCCTGTGACATGAGCATCATCACGAGGTTCCCCTCGCCACCCTGGGAAACAATCACAACCAACCAAGCAAGAAGCAGGCGACCGGACGAAGGCCGGCGCCAGAAGGAAGAAGGAAGAAGGAAGAAGGAGAATGGTTGAAAGCACTCAGGAAGATCCACATGTATGAAGACCGCTAGATAGATACCTTGAGGCCCCAGGCAACAAGGCTCGGTACGTACCTCAGTACGTACCAAACCTCTTTGGCATAAGAAGGTATGAGATGGATCACGAATGATGGGAATGATGTTGATTRAGGGATCCAGCTAACTGAGRYTGGAAGGGATCGCCAGCTATATAGAGCTGGCGATACAAAGAGGAGGAAGGTCTGCAAAGGAGGGGATTCTGGGAAGTGCCAGAACCGCTGTCAAAGAGGGTGCCTGCAGGGCAAAGGACTAGCGGTCTGTGCAACAAACGCCCATAATCTTCTCACAGAAGGCCTTGAAACCCAACCTTCTCTGGGGGTTGAGAAGATCAACAAGGCCTTCGAGACCAAAGAAGATTATCAGCTGAATTGAACTCTTTGTTCCAAGCCCAAAACACTGCCCTTGTCACAGAATCGTCAGAGATCACCATCACCGCCCCGAGTTTTGAGAATTTTGACGCATCAAGTAACACACAGTCAAGCAGGCCCTTTGTGCTCTTCTACATCAGCTTTTTTGCCAGAGGCCAGGATTGATCAAACATGCTCTCGGAGAATATGATCGAAATGGAGACGGCATGATCGAAACGACATCCTCATTATGGCGGATTTTCAACGACGCAACGCAGGATGAAGAAGCGGGTACCGTCATCATAGTGCTTGATGCTCTTGATGAATGCGAGCCAGACCAGTTCAAACTCTTGGTGAAAGGCCTCAACAAAGAGGGAGAAAGCGTCGCCAAGTTTCTTCTTACATCTCGTCCGTATGGGGAGGTGGTTTCTCCTTTCAAGTACGGAAACATTCTCAACCGCTTTCCTCGAGTTCTGATTCCGGGTGAAGCAGGAGATCCATCAGAGCAGATCAGTACGGAGATTAATCGTGTTATTCAAGTTCGTTTCGATCAATTCGTACTCAAGTACGAACTTGAAGATCAACTCAAGGATACCCTTTGGGCGGAACTCAACAAGACAAAGCATCGAACCTATCTCTGGGTTTATTTAGTTTTCGACCATTTGGAGGCCCTCGTCTCAAGTGAAATTCTCGAGCGGACTAATCAAGGGTTAAAAACTGCTATTGAGAAGCTTCCGGGGACAGTGGAGGATGCATATGAACGGATTCTCAATCGGCCCCAGGGTGTCCTACGTACAACATTGCGACGAGTGTTGTGTGTCATCCTTGCTGCCCAGCGCCCCCTGACGCTCTCTGAGATGCAGATTGTGGTCAAGATGAAGCCTGACATAAAATCTGCCAAAGAACTGGGCCTGGAAAATGAGGAATATTTTTCAAACCGTCTGAGAAGAATCTGCGGATTTTTTGTCTCAATTCATCATAAGAAGGTGTACTTCTTGCATCAGACAGCCAGAGAGTTTCTTCTCGCCCAATCGGAACCCTCATCTGACACTTGGCGTCACTCGATATCTGAGCGCCAGGCCCATGCCGAACTTGCCGGTATTTGCGTGCGATATATATATATCTTGGATCCTGAGGTTGTTCATTCCAGCTCTACCCGCCTTCAGAGGGATAAACTTCTCTTGGTACTTTCTGCGGAAATCCTCAAAGTTATTATAAGCGTCGTAACATTGAACTTCAATTGCCTATCGAGGAGAGTTGAAGAAGACCCACAGGCTATGGCAATATCCCATTCGCTTACCTCGCGTCCTTCCTCGCCAATCGCTTCATCCTCCCTCTCGCTAGCGTTAATGCCGCCTTCCCGATCCATCATCAGCGTGGCAACACCTGCACCAGACCGGAGGCGGCTAGGCTTGGTCAAACCAGACTCATTGGTGCGAGTTTATCCTAGAAACCTTGTGGAAGACAGACAGGGATTGCATATCCGGCTGGGGCGTAGCAACTCTGGCGTTCCTGGGCGCAAGCTTTTCCTTGTCGATACAAGAAGCATCAGAATACTGGGCGGCGATCACGAACAAGGTCATCCAATTGCCGTCACCGGCGCTCTCATCCGGGCCCTTTAGAGTGATAACTATTCACAGAACAAGTTGCATTGGCGTCGACACAATTTGGGATATGGATCTGACGACAAGCATCCTACTGCCTTGTCTGGGTGATCTGGGTTTCTCTCTCCTTTCTTTTTCATTCGGAAGACACCTTCTCCGGCGACTTACCCGGCAATCACCTGTAACCAGCTCGGGGAAGGCTCTCGATTTGGAACGCTCATTGGCCTCAAACTGGTCTTCATTTGTGGTTACTGACAATGACCAGGGTTTATTACGCCCCAAAAGCCTCTTTTCTGTCTCTCTCCGTCTATTCTTATGCCTCTATCCGCAACCCCCTATCTTCTTCCTCCCTCTTCCTCCCTCTCCCTCCCTCTTCCTCCCTCTTCCTCTAACTTGCTCTTCCTCTAACTTGCTCTTCCTCATATCATGGCACCTCGTCAGCTGGCCTGTATGTACAAACTGCGGGATCGAATCAATCAACTGGATCCAATCCCAACCAGGTACCGCAGCCTATTGGAGCATCGTCTGGTTATTGCGTGCAGTGAATTCAAGCGCCAGGACACGAGAGACTGACAGCCTCGCAAAGTCATTCGGCGTTGGTCCCGACTACTCCTTCTCCTCATTTTAACTGCCAATGCTCGCCAAAGCCAGACAATGGCGGCTATCAAAAGCTTATTTCACTGCCTCAGAAAGGCGCAACACATTCTCTTCTCTCTTAGGATTGGCGATGTCCTGTAAATCAAGCCTGATGTCAGCGTGCCACATCAACGTTTCGTCTTTCAAGGATCAAATGCAGCTTTGATGCTGCAATGGAGGACATGCCAAAAAGGCAACCAGARGGTTCACTTCGGGTAGCGTTTGTTTTGATATTAAGGCTTCAAGCCTCGCTTCGAGCCAAGCCCCATGCAAGGATGCCAGGGGGGCGGGGGTGCTGACACGGGCCCCCACCCAGGCTTAAAGCCATCCCATCATACCGTCCGTCCACTCAACCCCCAGCATATGGGGGTAGCGACGGCGAGGTGCTTGGCTTGAAGCCATGCTTGAAGTAGTTGTGATACGCGTGGTGGCCTCTGGGCTTCGCGTGCAGTAGTAGCGTTCCTTGACATTGCTAGAGTATAACAGACGACAGGCTTGATCGGCCAAGTTCCTCAGGCATGCACTTAAGTCAAGGCAGACAAGTATAAAGACGGGCTTATAAATAGGGCACGTGCATACTGCGAGTGGTGTTGGAGGCTGCCGACTGCTGATCCTAGAGCTGTGGTTGCCTTGTCGCTCTCAACGCCGCCGTCACTTTGTTTCGCAGCCCTGGCATGCAGCTCTATCAGCGAATCGACTCGTCTACAAAAGTGTTGACGGCTGCGCCGGCAGTGTGTTGCAAGCCAACCACCATGGTTATGACATTTACCCGTGTAGAAAATCTAGCGGCAGTGTCAGGACGGTCAACTTTTCTCGTAATCCGCCCAATTATATTCATCTTCTTAGCGCCGCCTCCCCACTCACCGTAATGCCTCCGTCCGAATGATATGGATATGGGAGTTGGTGGTTCAGTTTTTTGACCCTACCACGTGATTAAAAGACCCGGTTCATGTCCTTCCCACTCCCATAGATAAGCCGACATATCGGTGGCTTATCTATGGGAGCCATTTTTTGTAGATTTCGACAGGGGTTTTGATGGCTCAGCTATACCTCTGCCGGGATATAAATGTTAGGGCGAGTACGTCGATCCTACAGAAAGTAGGAGAGCAGAGGTTAGCGGCTGGGCACTTTTCTGTAAATGCTACGCTGCGGCAAAAGTCAAAAATTAACCTTTCATACCCCGGCAAGGGTGTAGAAACGCCGGCGTTTCCAGAAGCGTTTTTATCCTATCACTCACGCCAAGCGCGGCTGAGGCTATGAGTTGTTGTTATTTTTAACGTCTACTTCCGCCTCCCGCAGGGCATGAGACGTGTAAGGCTATGAGGCGGGCTAGCACATTGAAGGTTAATTCTAAATTAGGCTTCGATACCATGGTTCTATGGGAGCACATGGTGACTAGGTGTCTCGTTTTTTACGAGCTTCCCAGGTAAACTTGACTAAGTTGGAGTGGACGTTGTACCTGTTGTGCCCATTCAGCACCGTCGCGCACTTGGGTGAAGCTGCATCTTTCAACCTCAGCGCATCAACAGCCGATACAAAATCCAGGCCGACGATTAGAAATACTCAACCATGATTCCCTTTGCCCTTACTGCAACATCCCTCAGCTACGCTCGCAGGACGATGGATTGGGAGCCGTCCTTCTCGCGATTAAAACGTCCCCGCCGACACTACGAAGCGTAAGAACCCGAGATATTTGGGCAGGCGAATCCGACTAGGACCTAAGAACCTAGGCCTATAGCAGACTCCACCGCGCAATAGATCACAAGTGTTCCTCACTTTATCCTCCAGCGGCAAGGGCGTAAAGTTGTAGAACTCGCTGTCCTATTCTTGGTTATCACAAGCAAGTTCAAAGCCGCAGGCGGAATACTGAACCGGAGATGTCGGAGTGGCAGTAACGACTATTCACAAGACTGAGCTTCTTCCCATCAGTCAGCATGGTTAATCCAGAAAGAGGGATAGCATTTCGTCACCCATACGAGCCGAATTACTACCTAGTGTGAAGTTAGTCCTGGAGTACCTTCAACACCCAGTCGGTGGTATAAAGCCGCATGTTAAACCGCGATCCCCCGCATCTAGACTAGGGAAGACCATGTAGCTGTGGCAACGCTACTACAAGTGTGTTGGCTCTCCCAAACACCACCAAGGAAGAGACCACTTATCCGATTGAGGAGAATCGAGGCTTCTACCATTGTACCAACCTTGGCCATAACTGGGCAGTCACGGGTTAATCCCGTRGCATCTGGACCGCACAGGCACCCGCAAAAGGAGAGTCAAGGGATRGAATAGTCTTGCTTCGTAGTAATGGAATATGTCATCTTGACAACAGTAGAAAGTTATCAGAATTTACAAAATTCCTATAAATTTGCCTATCCTCCCAGACCCTTCTGGTAGCACGCTAGAAAAATGAAATAGAGAGAAAGGAATTGAGAAAGACATGAAATACATTATATGTCTTGCGAGAAGCCAATAAACCAAACCAGTCCTAATACGCTGCCGATGGATATCATCCGTCCCTGGAGGTCACAACTAGACGGTCGATAATTCGGTGGCAGCCAGAGTACGTTCTGGCCGTTGCAAGTAATCCAAGACCTATCCTGTACCACGCCATAGCCATGGCTCTTTGGATTATCTAGTACAACTTGGCTTTCGGTAGTTTCTGTAACTATTTTAATACGTCCAACGTTGGTACGTAGGTAGSGATTAGTATCGTCAAACGATATATGGGTCATCGTAGTACTAGTATTAATCGTTTGGAGGCAGTTCCCCGATGCCGGATCCCAGATCTTGATCGTTTCGTCCCACGAACCGGACGCAAGCCGCTGGCCATCAGGCGAGAATGCCACTGAGTAAACGTCGCTGCTATGGCCTTTTAGGGTCTGGAGGCAGCTCCCCGACGCCGGATCCCAGATCTTGATCGTTTGGTCCCAGGAACCAGACGCAAGCCGCTGGCTATTAGGCGAGAATGCCACTGAGCGAACGGGAACCCTATGGCCTTCTAAGGTCTGGAGGCAGCTCCCCGACGCCGGATCCCAGATCTTGATCGTTTGGTCTGACGAACCGGACGCAAGCCGCTGACCATCAGGCGAGAATGCCACCGAATCAACGTCGTCGCTATGGCCTTTTAGGGTCTGAAGGCAGCTCCCCGATGCCGGATCCCAGATCCTGATCGTTTCGTCCACCGAACCGGACGCAATCCGCTGGCCATCAGGCGAGAATGCTACTGAAACAACGGAGTCACTATGGCCTTTTAGGGTCTGRAGGCAGCTCCCCGAYGCCGGATCCCAGATCTTGATCGTTTCGTCCCACGAACCGGACGCAACCCGCTGGCCATCAGGCGAGAATGCCACTGAAAGAACGGAGCCGCTATGGCCTTTTAGAGTTTGAAGGCAGCTCCCTGACGCCGGATCCCAGATCCTGATCGTTCCGTCATACGAACCGGACGCAAGCCGCTGGCCATCAGGTGAGAATGCCACTGACCAAACGGAGCCGCTATGGCCTTCTAGGGTCTGGAGGCAGCTCCCCGACGCCGGATCCCAGATCTTGATCGTGTCGTCCAACGAACCGGACGCAAGCCGCTGGCCATCAGGCGAGAATGCCACTGAGTGAACGGGGCCGCTATGGGCTTCTAGGGTCTGGAGGCAGCTCCCCGACGCCGGATYCCAGATCCTGATTGTGTCGTTCCACGAACCGGACGCAAGCCGCTGGCCATCAGGCGAGAATGCCACTGAAAGAACGAAGCTGCTATGGCTTTTTAGGGTCTGAAGGCAGCTCCCCGACGCTGGATCCCAGATCTTGATCGTTCCGTCATTCGAACCGGACGCAASCCGCTGGCCATCAGGCGAGAATGCCACTGAGTAAACCAAATCGCTATTGGCTTCTAAGGTCTGGAGGCAGCTCCCCGACGCCGGATCCCAGATCTTGATCGTGTGGTCCCCCGAACCGGATGCAAGCCGCTGGCCATCAGGCGAGAATGCCACTGAGCTAACGGGGCCGCTATGGCCTTCTAGGGTCTGSAGGCAGCTCCCCGACGCCGGATCCCAGATCTTGATCGTTTCGTCCGACGAACAGGACGCAAGCCGCTGGCCATCAGGCGAGAATGCCACTGAGTCAACGGGGCCGCTATGGCCTTCTAGGGTCTGGAGGCAGCTCCCCGACGCYGGATCCCAGATCTTGATCGTGTGGTCCCTCGAACTAGACGCAAGCCGCTGGCCATCAGGCGAGAATGCTACTGAGTCAACGTCCCTGCTATGGCCTTCTAGGGTCTGGAGGCATGCATTCCAATTCAATTCTACAGCCGGCTTAGTTCGAATCCATTCAGGTTCTTCTGCCCTGAAATTCCTCTTTATCAAGCTACCGCTTGGAGCAAATACAAGCGCTGATATGTATGTTTGAAGGGGAGCTTGCTCTATTATTGACTTATAAGACAGNACAGCCGGCTTAGTTCGAATCCATTCAGGTTCTTCTGCCCTGAAATTCCTCTTTATCAAGCTACCGCTTGGAGCAAATACAAGCGCTGATATGTATGTTTGAAGGGGAGCTTGCTCTATTATTGACTTATAAGACAGAGCAAACCGGTAAGCATCCCAAATAAGCTTTGATAACTGCGACTGATCATTACCTCCCTATATCTTTAGTTAGACCATGTTCCTAGTGTGGAGTTAGATTTGTACTTACTAGCAGGCCCTCGAGCTTTCTAATAGCAACAACGCCCGCAGGCATAGCTTGGAGTAGACTTAGAGCTTCCAGCCAGTAAAGRTACTTCGTCTTGAGGAATGTATAAACAACCCCGTTATCCTGTAAACCATCATGCGAGATCCAAGCCCAGGAAGGCGTCTCGGGATTGCCGGTAAACCCATAGGGTGGGCCCCCGACCAGCGGCAACTTGACCCCTCTTCGAGAGAACATCCCGGAGTCGTTTACCGACGGCTTCCGAGACTTCACCCAGTTGCCCACTCCGAACAGCTTGCCCCAGACTCGGCGTGCTCGTGCCCGCACCGTGCCGTCTAGATTCCCTGCCGGTGCCGGGGTCAATGGCCGTTTTGTGTTCGTGCCAGGAACCGAGTCACACAAATGATCAACCCAGTAGACGCACGAGTACCGCACCGTCGCTAGCGGGTCCGGATCCGGTACTTGGACCTTGTCGCTCGGAAATCCCGGTACGCTTAAGCTGTACATGTCGCGTCGCAATACTGTAGACATGGCTTTAAGTGACCTCGAGAAGATGGTATAATTCACATCTTCTTCCCCAGAAGGAAAAATCCACTTGAGTGTCTCCAGAGAAGCTTGGTTACCAGCTGTATCAGAAGCATTGCCCAATAGAAAGTCCTTGGCAGATTGGTGGACGAAATAAACAGTCTGGTCTCGAAGAGTCAAAAACGAGCCGCAAAGCCCTATAAGCTCTTCCAGGGACTGCGGATCATCTGAGATATCGTCTGACATCTCGACGAGAGTGGTCAGTTCTTGAAGGCTGATGGGTCGGCGAACGATAGAGGAAACGGCAAGAATTTGCCTGCACAGATCCGCATGACTGGACTGAATAATCTGCTCCATCATCCGCGCATACAGGGAATCCAAGCCGGGGGGGAATGCCCGTAACTTTGTTAGTGTCTCCCACTTCCGAACGCTCGGGTCCGCAAGTCCTTGGCAGACCAAGGCCACCCAGAGAAAAGTCCCATTCGCGTTAGAAGAGAGATAGTCATATACAACCGTTTGCATTATACTATCGTACTGTTTCTGCTGCGATAAGCAAAGGACTTTGTGGCGGATATATGCACTGACGGCAGTGGTAACGGATTCGGCGTTTAGCTCGAGGCTGAGTCTGGACTGCTGCGCGACGATYGCCAACTGTTCTTCGATCTGCACCCAGTTGCGACTAGATACAAGCCACTTGACACGAGCAGACACAGATGATATCTGGACGATCAACTTGAGAAGCTGCGGTTGGTCTGTCACACATTCGTCCAGAGCATCAATCACYAGATAGGTGACCTTCAAGTTCGGATCTTCTAGCATCTCGCATAAAACCTTAGACAGGACRATCCATGCCATTGTGTCATCGGAGGGGTATGTGTTCTCCGGTAGATATGAAAGCAGGCGTGGTTGCTGGTGGGCAAGTAGGTAGATTAAGCCTCGTAGCACGGCAGTTGCGTTATTGATGCGCAAGTCGGTAGCCTTGGCAGAAGAAATACGCCAAGTTGCCGCCGTCAGCGATAACACGCCGCTCTAGCTCGTCGATGATACCGCATAGCAACATGGTCTTGCCCTTGCCTGGATCTCCCTTGACCCAGAGCAGGCGACTCTCCCGCARCTGGCGCCATCGGTTGAAGTCGGGGTTGTCGAAGACCCAGCGGTAAGCATCAGCCAGCAGACCMCCCTTCGCCAGCTCGATCCGCTCYTTTTCGACGTGCGGGTCACGCGGGTCCGTGGGCCACAATTTTGCTAGATAGAGGTAATCCTCGTGAACCTTGTCCTGCAGCCGCTTCAATGCTTTCTGCCTTCCTTCRCCGTAGAGAACCGGTATGTGYACATCGAAGATGCCGAATAGAGAGTACACCTTGTCTTCCTCGTATTGTGTATCACGCTTCTCGATCCATCGCATCCGTTCGGCGACGCTGAAATCRGATAGAGGGACACCTTGGAAGGCTTTTCGCGGAATTCCG